>SMDT01000857.1:0-130418 GCA_005392925.1 Aquilaria sinensis | reverse complement strand
TTTTCCAATCAACTGGAAGTTGATGACCGAAGAGGTCCTTCGGGAACTAAAGGTGGTAAAGGAGCACAAGACTGACCTCAAGATGCCAGCTCCTGCCATCGCCGGGAAGGATTCCTGGTTGGTCAAGCTTCTTAAGGAGGAGATTTCTTTCGAAACATTTGCCGAAAGTGAGTTATCTTCTACTCCTTTGCTGTTTTTTTCCTCGGACTTACGCTGATGTTTCTCTCCTTTTTCAGAGATGGGCGACAACACTGCCGCCTATTACAAGTCCCTTCTTCTCCGGCCAAGTGGAGAAGGGACGATCAGACGAAGAAGGCGGCTTCCCGAAGGCGGAAAGTCTACTGGCGCGGGGTCCTTCGAGGAAACGGGCAAAGAGAGCTACCTCAGGTTCCTCTAGAAGAAATTCCCGAGGAGACTGCCGAGGAGCCTGGGACAGCCGAGATTCCGGCGCCTGAGGCTGCTGCTTCCGAGGTCCCTTCAACCGACGTCCCTCCTCAAAGTCCTACTGCGTCGCAGGCCCTCCTTGATGTAGTGGTAGAAGTACCTTCTGCCAAGGAGCAGCGCAAGCAGAAGGGCAAGGGCATTTCGACCGAGGAGGCCGAGGACTCCGAGGACGATGTTGTCGAGGTCCCGCCAGGTTTGTTTCCAGACAAAGTGTACTTCCTTTGTTTTTTCTGGAATTGCCTTTATCTCTGACCTGCTTCTCTTTTTTGCCCTGCAGGGGAGTTACTTAACCCGAACTGGGCGGCCGAACATGCGGAGGCGAAGGCCCGCCGCGACGCCAAAGTCCCGCAAGGGAAGATACCGAAGGAGCCTTTCTGGACATTCACGGAGGACATGAACTTGTACTCCGAGGAGTGTCCTGAAATGGCTAAGCAGATTGCGAAGGGGGTGCTCACCGAGGCCTCCTTCAAGGCTATAGCGGCGGCCCACCCGGGGGATAACACTCTTGCCGCGAAGATCACCGAGCATGCTGCTCAGGTATATCCTTCACAGCTCTTCCCCTTCAATTTTTTCCTAAGTGTTTGGCTCTTACTGACCTTGCGTTTTATCTCCTTTGCAGCTGCTGGGGTACGCCGGCTTTCTCCGAGTTCGGGTAGCCAGGCAGACGGCATTCCGAGCTTCGGCCTCAGAGGCCCTAGAAAAGGCGAAAGCGACGTGCTCGGAATTGACCGCCAAGAACCAGCAGCTGGCAGATGCTGCGAAGGAGGAAGCTGCCACCCTTCGGGAGGAGTTCCGAAAGGAGAAGGAAGTTTTGATGGCGGACTCCTCCCTGAAGATTGCCGACCTCCGCAATCATGTGGCGGGGCTGCGCGCTGCAAACCAAGACCTTCTCCAAGACAAGGCAAAAAAAGAGAGAATATCATAGTCACACTCTTGTCTGAGAAGAAAGCCCTTCAAGCCGAGGTCCAGTCTTTGAAGGAGGTGCCAAAGGGGGAGGAGCGGATAAAGGTGCTGGAAGAGGAGGTCGGGGATCTGAAGGACGAGCTTGACGACCTTGAGCTTAAGAAGAACAAGTCTGATCAAATGAACAAGGTCGCGTTTCAGGACGGCTTCTGTCTCGTTCGGCACCAGGTTCTCCAGAGGTTCCCAGGTCTGGACCTCTCTTTTCTAGAGGGTCTAAACATTCCTGGGGGACCTCGGTGGAAATGGTCCAAGATCGAACATCTGAAGCTTCCTCCTTCAATTCCAGCGCGGAAGGTGGCGGAAAAGGGTGGACAAACGAGTGGCTCTCAGGACGCCGCGAACCCTTAGGCTTTTTTAGGGCCCCTTTTCCTTCCCTTCTATTTTGTACTCCTTCTTCGGGCACTTCTTTATTGTAAGGCAGCTTTGCTCTTAATGAAGATTTTTTGGCTAAGTGTTTCTTCAAGTTTCTTTATTTCCATTGTCCCGAACACGTTCGCTCAAGAGACTTCGGAAAACCTGCGATCAAAGAAACTTTTTTACCTTCCTTTGTCCTGAGTAGGTTTTACTCGAGAGACATTCGAGAGACATTCTGGAAAGTCTGAGAAAATTTGACTAAGTCTTTTTGCAGGCTTTTGCATTTCCAATTTTTCCCGAACATGATTGCTCAAGGGACTTCGGAAAACCTTCAGTCAAAATTTTTGTTTTTCCAGTTGTCCCGAGCATGTTTGCTCAAGGGACTTCGGAAAACCTTCCGCGAGATTTTTCACTTTCCATTTTCCCGAGCACGTTCGCTCAAGGGAGCTCGGGAAATTATCTCAGCGTTGGCTACGGCGAGTACTTCTGCGAGATTTTTGTTTTCCATCTTTCCCGAGGGTGGCGGCTCAAAGGACTTTGGAAAGCCATATCTACGCTTTATCATGGCGAGCATCTTTCACGGAATATTGTTCATTTCTGCACTTAAGAAGTTTTCTTAAAATACTACTATATATTTAGAACATTTTTTTGTTCAACATACCTCCTCCGCTCAACCTTAAGCGTAGAATTTTTTCAAGGCGCCCGAGTGCCAATTGCTCTTCAATTCTATGCCTTCGACGTCGCCAAGCTTGTACACGCCTTTTCGTACTTTCGGCAAGAACCAGATAGGGTCCTTCCCAGTTTGCGCGAAGTACGCCATGGGATGGCCTTCGGGGTGCGAAGTCGGCCTTTCGGAGAACGAGGTCTCCCTTCTTGATTTCTTTTGGCCTGGCCCGTAAGTTTATAGCCGCGGCCACTCTTTGCTGGAAAGCTTTTCTTCTCAGCTCGGCTATTTCTCTGTGTTCGGCCACAAGATCGAGATTGGTTCTCAGGCCGAGGTCGTTACCACCTTCATCAAATACTTGCACCCGTACTGAAGGTTGAACTATCTCTACTGGGATAATGGCCTCTGTTCCGAAGACGAGTGAGAAAGGAGTTTCCCCTGTGGCTCTTCGGGGCGTCGTTCGGTAGCTCCATAATACACTTTGGAGTTCTCCCGGCCATTTCCCCTTGGCTTCCCCCAGTCTCTTTTTCAGGCCATCTTTTATGGTCCTGTTCGATACTTCCACCTGCCCGTTGCTTTGGGGGTGAGCTACTGGGGCGAAGTGCATCTTTATTCCGAGGTCGCTGGTGAATTCTTGGAATCCTTTGTCTATGAACTGGGATCCATTATCAGCTACTAGTACCCTCGGTATGCCGAATCTGCATACGATGTTCTTTCATACGAACGAGGTTCTGCACTTCTTTTGCCGAGATAGTTGCTAGTGGTTCTGCCTCTACCCATTTTGAGAAATAGTCCACTGCTACCACGCAGAATTTCACGCCTCTGGGTACTGCGGGGAGTGGCCCAATAGGGTCTATGCCCCAGACTGCGAAGGGCCAAGGATAGTCTGCCGAAGTTACTATTTGTGAGGGCGCCCTCTGGATTTTTGCATATCTCTGGCAACTACCGCACTTTCGGTCGAACTGCCTTACGTCCTTTCCCAGGGTAGGCCAGGAGTAGCCCTTGGCGAAGTAACACTGCTGCAAGGGCATCAGTTCCAATGTGTGAACCATACATGCCTTCATGGACCTCCTCAAGGATCATTTCAGTGTCCTCTTCAGCCACGCATTTCTCCAGCGGATTCGCATATCCCTGTTGGTATAACTCTTCGCCAATCAGGAAGAATCTTCCGGAGTGTCTTCGCAGTCTTACAGCATCGCCGGGGTCTTCGGGGAGCAAATTCTCTGCGAGGTATCTTTTGATTGGGTCTTTCCACCCTGCTCCCGAGGTCGTCATGCTTAGCACTGAGATGCTCGGATGGTCTAGCACCTCGGTATATATTTTTTGACTTCGCCAAGCAATCTGCCTCAGTGTTATTCCGCCGAGGTACATTTTCGATTCGTACGGCGTCAAACTCCCGAATGAGCTTTGTTACCAACTCATGGTATTTCGCTAAGGTCGGGTCTTTCGCGCCATAGTCCCCTGCCATTTGCCGGACCACCAGCTGGGAATCACTATGGGCTTTCAAGTTTCTCACGCCAATTTTTCTGGCCTGGCGTAATCCTGCTATTAGGGCCTCATACTCGGCCATGTTGTTGGTGGCGTTGAAACTGAACTTGATGGCCTTCATTACTTCTAGGCCTTCGGGGCCCAGCTGATGTTCGGATCCTGAGGCTCTCCATGCTCCACTCTGGTGTTCGGATCCAAATGGCTTTCCTGAGGCTCCGAGGGTCTCTGATAATCGTGCAAGGTCCATTCTGGCTCACCCTCTTTTGGATCTGAATGGCTCTCCTCAGTGGTGGGTATTTCGGCGATAAAATCTGCCAGTGCTTGGGCTTTTATACGCCTTCCGAGGCTCATACGTGATTTCGCGTTCGCCCAGCTCTATGCACCACTTGGAGAGCCTTCCCGAATGATCAACCCTCTTCATGACATCCCGTAGCGGCAGACTACTTCGGACGATGATGGGGTGAGCCTGAAAGTATGGCCGCAGCCTTCTCACTGCAAGCACTAAGGCATATATAGCTTTTTAAAGCAAAGGGTACCTGACTCCGGTGCCATGCAGGGACTTGCTGACATAGTAGACCGGCCATTGCTTTGGCCCTTCTTCTTTCACAAGGACCGAGCTCACAGCCTTTTCTGTGACGGCGAGGTAGAGTACGAGGGGCTCTCCCTCCCGAGGTTGTCACAGAGTCGGCAGGCTGGCCAGGTAGACTTTGAGTTCTTCCCAGGCCTTTTGGCAATCTTCATCCCAAGGATGATCATTCCTTCCGAGGTCGCCTTCCATTTTTGCTGCCTTTGTGAGGATTTTGAAGAAGGGTCGACACCTATCTCCGTACCTGGAAATAAACCTGCTCAGAGAGGTTATTCTTCCGGTGAGTCTCTGCACATCTTTGACTGTGGCAGGAGTTCGGAATCTGAAGCAGAGCCTCAATCTTCTCGGGTTTAGCCTCGATGCCTCTTTCGGGTACCATGCACCCAAGGAATTTTCCCGAGGTCACCCCGAAGATGCACTTCTCAGGATTAAGGCGGATCCCGAAGGCTCTGAGCTTTTGGAAGGTTTCCTCTAAGTCTGCAACGTGGTAGCCGGGCAGCTTGCTCTTGATTGTCCCCATTTGGTCTTTGAAGACCTTGTTCATCAACCTCTGGTAGGTGGCTCCTGCATTATTGAGCCCGAAGGGCATCCTGATATAGTAATATGTTCCTCCCTTGGTGATGAAGGCAGTCTTCTCTTCATCTTCGGGGTTCATCCTTATCTGATGGTAGCCACTGAGGGCGTCTAGGAAACTTAGGAGCCCATACTCAGCAGTTGAATCTACCAGTTGATCTATTGGCGGCAGAGGGTATGAGTCTTTTGGGCAAGCATCGTTCAAGTTTCTGAAGTCGATGCACATCCGGAGTTTTGCTGCTACCTTCTTTTGTGGCAATGACCACGTTGCTCAACCATTCGGGGTACTTGACCTCCCTGATAACTTCAGCATCTAGGAGACGCTGGACTTCGGTTTCGACAAAGTTGCTTTTGTGGGATGAGATGCTTCGTTTCTTTTGCCAGACAGGCCTTGCTTCCGGGCTTACTTTGAGGCTGTGCTGTATTATGCCAGGGTTTACCCCCGGCATATCTTTTGGCAAGTAGGCAAACAGATCTTTATTTTCTAGCAAAAAGGATACAAGATTTTCCTTGTCACCTTCGGCCAAGCTCTTCCCTATTTGGGTGGATTGACCTGGGACAAGCTCTACTGCTTCCGTTTCTGCTTTGGCGAGATCTTCTTCTTTGCCTTTTTCTAGCACCTTTGCCTCCATCGTTTGCGCGAGGTTGCTCGCCGGAGTTTTTCGTGCTTTTACAAACACCTTTCTTACCTCGGCTTGGTCTAGGAAGACCTCTGCGTCTCCATCCTTGGTCGCGAATGTGACAGTCAAGTACTTCACATCAGGGCGAATATGCAGGTTCCCCATTGTCTGTCTTCCAAGGATGACGTTGTACGAGGATGGGACGTCCATGACGATGAATTCTCGCCATTGTGGATGCGTACAATTCAGCTGCTCCTCTTACCGAAGTCCCTTTCATCGTCAACGGGAGATCGATCTATCCGAGGTCGGGGAGTTCGGATGAATCAACCCCAAAAGTGGGCGAGGTGACAGGCTTTAGTTCGCTGCTGGAGATGCCCAAGCTCGGCAGCAGGTGCGAGAATAGGACGTCAGCTTTTAAGCCACCATCAAGCAACACTCTTTTGACGCCTCAGTTCCCTATCTTTGTCGTGATCAGCAGCGGATCGTTGTGGGGGGAAGACGACGGTGGAGCTATCTTTGCGAGCCAGTTTCTTTGATGGACTTTTGATATTCCATGACTGCAATTTCTCTGGCTTTCCGCTTTCTTTCCGAGGATGGGAGCCCCGTGGTGATGGTTTGGATAACCCCTGCTGGAGGTGGAGGGCGTCTTTTTGGACTTCGGTTTCTCTGCCTGTCGGAGTCATAGTCCTCATCTTCGGCCCTTTCTTCCTCCATTTTTCTGCCTTTCGGGGGTTGCATCCTCAGATATTTCCGAAGTTGGCCCTGTTTTATCAGCGACTCTATGTACTTCTTCAGCTGGAAGCAATCTTCGGTGTCATGGCCGTGGTCGCGATGAAACTGGCAGAACTTCTTGGCATTCTTTTTGTTATCGGCGGCCATGGCCCTTGGCCGCCGAATTTGCTTCCCCTGCCTTTCCAGCGCCATGAGAATGTTGGTCCGTGTAGTGCTCAATGGTGTGAAACTTTGGGGTTTCCTTCCCCGCATCCTCCGAGGTCGTCCTGCCTGTTCGGTAGGATGCCGAGCTTGTTGACTGGACCCTTTGACGTGGTGATGATCAGATTCTGGCCCAGCCATCCTCAGTTCCTCGACTGTCATGTGTTGCTCCGCCCTATGGTAAAATTCTCCGAGGGTCTCCGGGGGGTCCTTTGAGAACTCATAGAACAGCTGTGAGTCTCGCCGAAGGCCCCGTGTCATGGCGAGAATGCGGATTCCGGGCCGGAAGTCTGGGACGCTCAGAGCTTCTCTGTTGAATCTTTCGACATAGTCTCGGATGGTTTCTTCGTTCCTCTGCTCTATGTCGAACATCTGTACAGGCATCTTCGCAGTAGGTCTGCTCCCAATGAACTGCTGGGTGAAGGCTGTGGACAACTCCCGGAACTCAGTAATGGTCCCTGGAGGCAAGGAATTGTACCACGCCGTGGCTGGCCCTGTGAGGGTGACTTCGAAGCACTTGCACATGGTAGCGTCATCAGCACCGTGTATTATCATGCTCCGTCTGTACTTCGTCAGGTGGGCCTGCGGATCAGTACGACCATCATAAATTTCCAACCGAGGTACTCTGAACTCGCCTGGCATGGCTGCCTTAACGACGGCCTGAGTGAAAGGGGAGTCACCTTCGCAGGATGTTCCCGAGGGTCTGGCCCAAACGGATTTTCTGGCCACTTGTTTTTCCACTCTGTCCAGCCGTGCTAGTATCTTCTCCATGAGCACTGTGGCGCTAGGGCCTTCTTCAGGGAATGAAGATCGTCGGCGCCTCTTCGGGGGGCGAGTTCGGCGCTGAGGGGACAAGGACCTCGCCTCAGGCGACGAACTGCTTCGCTGTGAGACTCTCAGTCGCTTGGACCTGGTTTGTCCCACAGAACGTTTCCCGAGGGCTATAATTTCTGTGGATGATTCTTCGCGAGGGTCTCCACTCCCCAAACTGCGATGTGTAGACTTGGGACTCCTCTCCCGAGGGCGTGTCACTGAGGGGGGTCTCTGGGCCTGTGCTTGCTGTGGCCACCTTCGGCCGATCTGCTGTGTCACTTCAGACACGACCGAACGCTGAAAGTCCCTCAAGAAACTCATGGTGACTACCAGAGGGCGGTCTTCCTCGGGCGCAGAAGTCCCTGGGAGTGTTTGCTTAGCAACCGGTTGTATCTCAGGCGCAGACGGGGACCTCGGGAGTCCCTTGTCCTTAGAACGCCGAGTCTTAACGACGGCGATCTCAGAGCGGGTTCCCACAGACGGCGCCAAATGATGGCCAGGGGCCTCATCGTTTATAGTCATAATGACTGGTGGAGGGACTTCTGGGAGGAAGAACGCCTGGTGGATTGGACAGCCCAAAGGAGAGTGCCTGAAAGCTCAGAAACAAAAGGTTAGGAGGCCCCCGGAGTGTTTTTCCGGGGGGGGGAGCCTCCGACGCCCAAGTCAGTGGTGGCTGAGAGAAAGGCAGAGAAAATAGCACAAAGGGCTGAGGAGTTTTGCCTGGTAATGGGAGCCGTATTTCGCCAGCCAACCAACCTCTTGTCTGGTACTAACTCCTGGTATTTATAGGAGTGCCTAGCCCGTTCAGATCGCGACACGTGTTCGGTCGGACGTTCCTGACTTTCTGGGCATAGGAGACAGATAGTAGGTTACCTTGAGCCATGTGCTGAGACGGGCCATGATGTGATTTTGATGGCGTCAGCGTGGCAGAGCGCCTTTTGAGGCGGCTTGTGGCGTCTGTGAATGGATGTGTCAGAGGCTTCCTTAAATGCTTCCATAAATACCCCTGCCGTACTCCCGAGGTCCCTGGGTGAGGTCGTCCTTTGGTACGGATGGAGCCTCTTCGGGAAACAAGCCCTGAGTTCGGGGGTTCCCAGCTTCGGGGAGTTCCGCCTTCGGGGATATCGTGTTCGGCTCGCTATGTTTGGTGCCACTTTTCCGAAGGCGATCTGTTCACGACCCTGCGGGGGGCGAGTAGTGTCCTGGCGTGCCGGGCATGGAGCTCTTCGGCTATCTCCCGAGGTGCCTGATCACACCTTTTCTCGGGTAGCGCCAGCTTCTTCTGGCCATTACTGTGGCAGGGAGTTCGGCCAGATAGAGGCGATAGCGTTTGGCTATCACTACACTTGGTCTAGGTGTGTTAGCCTTAACTAGCACTGTAGCCCTAGCCTACCCCTCAACATGAATTCAAGCTGCCCATCCTTTGGATGGCTAGCCCTGCTCTTGTCTTGGCCTCTAGCCTCTGTTTCCATGTTTTGGGTCTTTATCCTGCACTTAGCAACAAAAAAGGCATACATATGCTCAATATTAAAAAATGGCACAGCCTAGTGTGGGAACAAGCCTATACTTCAAATAGACCAAAATTTGGCTCTAACGGCAAGCTAGCTCTGATACCAATAAAACATTATCGTGCCCAACATAGCCCCTGCTCCATTTGGGAGGTTTAAACCTCAAAAAAATAATTAAGACACTTAAATATATCTATCAGGTTTGGACTAGTAACTTAGTTCTTAAATATTTAGTATAAACTAGTCACAAGCATTCAAGCACCTTAGCCGCACTAAGACACAGTGGTAGGGGCCCTGAGGCATGGCTGGAGATAGCCAAGGCATTACCAGGGTGCATGGGCATGTACCCAGAACATATACAAGGCACAAGCCTGTTAAACAAGTTATTTCGTGCCCTCTAAAACAAGCAAGTACCTAAATGGATTTAGATGTTCAATTAGTCTCAAATGCCACTTCGTAAATACATTATGTGCATGGCAACCAACACACCATTCTATGTTTTGAAAACTTTATTGTACTTGCACATGTCATGCTTAATCATGCTTTTGGTTAGCATACTAAAGGCACCTTCACAAACTCTACCCAAAAACATTCAACTCTACTCAAAAGAGCAAGTACACTAGTACATAAACATCTCCATTACTCCATAACTTAGCCATACAACAAATATAGGCATCCATAACTATTAGGTCCAACTTGCATACATATAAGCCCTAGCAAGCCTACCATAGGTGCTCATAAAAGTGTTACCCGAACCTCTATACAAACATAACATAACTATCTTCACCATAGCAGAACTCAAGCACTCTTGTGCACAAGTATCCAACTTACATAGGGTCTTCAAACAAACACATAGGACTTGGTAAGCCTACCAAGAACATCAAAACACACTATAACTCGAAAATAAACATCTACATGCCATCACACTTAAGTGTACTCGAAAGTGATCAACACCACGTGAAACACGATTAAACTCTTTAAAACAAGACAAACTACCAAACATATAATCACCAAGGCAAGCAACAACATATTTTCCATGGTAGACATTCCACCTCACTAGACTTTGTTCCCATAACTCTAAACACACAAAACCTGCAAGGATCGAAATCTCATTCGTTAGCTTCTTACACAAGCAATACTTAGTACTTAGAACATTGAGCAAAACCACAACCCAACATTATACCTTCCAAAACTAGAATGAGTAGATACTATACTTGGCTACCTTGCTTTTCAAGTAACCCATTTCCTATATGTATAAAAGGTAGGGAAATGAGTAGAAAACTTAGTGAGGACTTTCACGGTCTCCAAGACCTAACCTTAGGTTAAACTTATGCTTAACCAAAACACATTTAATTCACATCCAAGCTTCTGCAATGAAAACATGAAAACAAAAAAAGACTACAAGTATAAACACATCAAGGTAGTTAAATATAATGGGTTAGAATGAATAATTAGGCAGAGAAGCACACATTAACACACTCACACACCATGAAACACCAACCAAAAGGCCTAGCAAGCATATTCCAAGATTTCTCACAGATTCGGTTAACCCTCTAAGGATTTCTAACTAAGTCCGAGAGCCCCCTAGCTTTGGAATTCAGTTGGCCTACCCAATTCCTAGCCCTTATGTTTTCCAACATAGCTAATTAGCATCAATCTGATAGTTCCATAGCAACCTTAGCCCTCATAGTTACTTAGGATCCTTTGGCCTTGAAACCATTTAGGTACTTGCTTGTTTCAGAGAGCATAAGATAACTTGTTTAACAAGCTTGTGCCTTTATGTGCTATAGGTACATGCCCAGGTACCCTGGCAATACCCTGGTTGTATCTAGGTGCACCTCAGTGCCCCTACCACTTTGTCCTAGTGCACCTATGGTGCCTAAATGCATATGACTAGTTTACACTAAATACTTAGGAACTAAGTTACTAGTCCAAACATGATAGATATATTTAGGTGTCTTAATCATTCTTTTGAGGTTTAAACTTCCCAAATGGACCAGGGGCTATGTTGGGCATGATAATGTTTTATTGTTATCAAAGTTAGCTTGCTTTTAGGTCCAAAATTTGGCCTTTTTGAAGTATAAGCTTGTTCCCATACTAGGATGTGTCACTTTTGAATATTGAGCATATGTGTGCCCTTATTGTTACCATGTGTAGGATGACAACCCAAAACATGGAAAGAGAGGCAAAAGGCCAAGATGAGAGCAAGGCCAGCCATCCAAGGGATTGGTAGCCTTAATTCATGCCTGAGGGGCAGCCTAGGGCTACAAAGCCTAATATGGATAATGCACCTGGACCAATTGTTGATGGCCAAGGAAGGATAGAGTAGATGATGGAAGTGATGCATGCTACTCTAGCCCAACTTGTGGTGGGTATATAGGCCTTGACTAGAGGTCAAGAACAACCACTAGAACCAATTGGGAAAGTTAGTAAAAATGCTAGGGAACCTGAAGTAGGGAGAAGACCAGGGATCAAGCAAGTGAAAATGGACAATGTTATGAAGATGATGGTGATGAGGAAAAGAGAAACTTGAGAGTAAGGAGAGTAAGGTCAGAGGTTAGACAAAAGGTTAGACTTGAGGAAGAAGTAAGTCCAAAAGTAGAAAAGCTAGACTTAGAAGAAATTGTGGGGCCTACCTAACTCACTGTCACGATTAAGCCTGTGAGGGCATAAAAAGGAAGACACAGAGGTGACTTAGAAAGAGGTGCAAGGCCAGTAGGTGGATGCCTGAGGGAAGGTTAACTAGAGTGGTTTCTTGCCTTGAAACCTCTAGTGTTCAAAGGATGATGTGACCCAAAAGAGGTAGAGTTCTGGATTAATCAAGTAGAGAAGATTGTTTAGAGAATGGAGGTTTCCTCTTCTAAAAAAGTACTGCTTCCTACCTTTAGACTTGAGGGTAATGCAGAATTATGGTGGATGGTAGTGCAAGAAACTATAGCAGCAAAAATGCAAGAAGGCCCGCATCTAGAAGGAGATCTATGAGATGGGCAAAGTTTCTGCAGGTCTTTTAGCAGCAGTACATTAGTGAGGCACTAATGGACCAGAAGTAGCTCGAGTTTGACCTACTTCAGCAAGTTGAGCTGTTAGTTCTAGAGTACAAGTAGAAGTTTAACAACCTTATACACTTTTCTCTATAGTGTAAAGGTCAAAATGAGTTAAAGATGAAAAGATTCCTTAGGGAGCTCATACCTGAGCTATGGCAGATACTCAGGGCTGTAGGAGCAAAAGAGTATTATGAAATTGTGTAAAGAGCTATGGCTCTAGAGTAAGAGTTCTGATGGAGGTATTAAGTGGCCCTAGAGGTGTAAGTGGGTTGTAAAAGCCACCCAAGAAGAAAGGTGGTGAAGAGTTGGTGCATGAGACAGGAAAAGAGGCCAATAAAAGGAAAAATTCATGGTTGTATGGACCTCAATGCAGAACATGTGGAAAGTACCATGGCTAAAAGCCATCTTGTAGACTAACTGAGGGATGCCTTAAGTGTGGTGTTTAGGATCACTAGGTGAAAGACTGCCCCATTAGGAAAAAAGAATAGAGGTTGATGGGATGGCTTGGCAGTAGGTGGGCACAGGGGTAATTAGCCATGAAGAGGTAGAATTTTCCACCATTTAAGAGAGATAAAGGCCATAGCATGCCTATGGAAAGAAAGAAGTAGAATTATACTCTTGGAAGAGTGTTCTAGTTAGAGACCTCAAGGAGGACTCAAGAGGTCAAGGAACCTGAGGCTGAGGTGGAAGAGATGGGTTAAGCCAAGATGACTAAGAAAGCTCTGAAAGGTACCATTTCTTTTAATGGCTGTGAACTATGAGTTTTATTTAACACTAGTGTATCTTTGTATGTAATATCTTTTAAGCTTATTAAAGCTATGAATCTTAGAGCATGCACTATGAATGAAATGCACCTAGTTAGAACTACTGGGAATGAAATAATGTTTGATAATTAAATAGCTATCACCCATGGAAGCTTCTTATTAGCGGACCTGACACCACCCTTGGAAAAGGATATGATTAACCTTGGGAAAGGGCTTACACCACCCTCAGAAAAGTACATGACCAACCTTGGGAAAGGGCTATACACCACCCTCAGAACTGTACATTACCAAGCTTGGAAACATAAGTCTACCTTCCTCGATGAAAGATATACCTCCGAAAAATGGTTTGCATAACCAATGGGCTTTCTCCAGTCACTTTCAGGGGAAATCATATGTTCGGAGGGGTCACAGGTCCCTGAGGGGTCCTAAGGGAAAAATGGCAAATACAATTGAGGGATCTCTAACGGGAACCTTCCACACACCCCTATGCTCTGAGCATAACTACCTATGACCAACTAGACACACCTCTCTCCGAAGGTACGGGACAAATCTGGCCGACCACGTGTCCTAATCTACTCAGACTAGGCATAATGGCCTTCTCCTCCAAGCCTCCTATAAATACTCAAACAGGCTCCTAGTTAATAGACATGAGCCATACTTTCCTTCTATTCTCTGCTCTTAGCAACATCTCCTTCACACACTAACTTAAGTGTTAGAAATCCCTACCTCAGAAAAAGAATCTGGGGAGCTCCTAACCCTTAGCCTTCAAGTGCTACAGATATTACTCAGGTGAAGTTCTACTAGAGGTCCAATCATGATGTCCTACATTAAAGATGTGCTAGAGCATTATGTGGTGTTGTCTGTGGGAACTCATTCCTAGGATTCCATCATGGAGACTCGGCACTCTAAGGACAAGGGAATTCCTAAGTCCTAGCCCACACCTAAGCCTCCAACGGTGAATGACCAAGCACCCCTGGAGCCTTCCCTCCCAGAGGATAAGCACTCTTTGGCGGTCACTATGGGCTTCCTACGTGACTTCCAGTGATCCATAGTGGTCGAATTGACGTAACAAGTTGGGAAAAGACGGTCACATCCACGTTCTCATGCAAGGACCCCTTACCCAGAGGTACATCCGAAGGGGGAGTACTAGTTGTCACGTCCCTTACCCAGAATAGGGTCCTCCCAAGAAGACTATGGAACAAAGTTCCACACTAGTTGTAGTGCTAGTTAATTACTTGTCCTATTTTTAAAATTTTCATGCTTCTAGTTATTAACCTACAATGCACTATGCATTCACTTGCTTTGACTTGGATTTTGATTTAAGAAAATGAATCAAAAACATTGTCGCGGCCTTTATAAAACATAAACAAACCTCAAGTCACAGTGTAAAACATAAGAGTATTTACTACAAGTAATAAACATGCACATGCATCATTACTGTTACCCACTCCGGGGTAATCCAATTATGGTGCCAAAATTGTGCATTTAAACTCCCAGGATTGGTAATGTTCTGTAGGCCATCAGAACACTACCCTTAGTGTGCATACCCAAGTGGCCCACTTGGGCACTATGTAAACACATGCGTATTGGTCCAACCATTACACACATATTCACATTTCATGCACACCATGGCAGCAAAGAAGGAAAACACTAGCACAAGTCTTAATCTTGGCTACCACACATTAGGCAATCTTATTAAATTCTATTGACAGCCACTGTGCCTGTAACTTCCACTAAAAAACTGTATCATTCTAGCCGTATAGCCCCCTATTTTATTTGGTCGATTACTAATTAGAGATTTATAGAAAATGAAGGAATTTTTTTTTACATCAATAGCCCACCTATGGACCAAGTTATGGATTTTTTAAGTTGGTTACAAAATTTTGACCAAATGAACAGTAACTTAGCCAAATTTGCAATGTCATATCTTTGGCTACAGGGCTCTAAACCCAGAAATTCCAAAGGTCAGATAACCCTTTAAATGTCCTCTAGGTGTGGTCAAAATTTTATACCAAGATTCATTCCACACAGGTAGATATTAAACTTTAGGTCCAGAGTCGAAATTCTGGCAACTGACCATTTTGCCCAGACAATTTTTCCAAACCATGCAAACACTTCATTCACAAGGGGAAAGCCTTTCAAGGCTACCCCATATATGTTAATTACACATAGAAATTAAATTCCCTTTCTTTTAACAACTTTATGTGCCCAAAACAGAGTTAACAAGTAAGCAGCCCATCATTCACACTTAGGCAGCTTTGAACCACATTACTTACGTAGCCGAAACATTACTCAAATATTCACATACTTGTCTCATTTTACATACACTACATGTACATGCATACATGCACTAAAATGCACCCTAAGTTAAATATGTACCCTAAGTTACAGGAGTGCCGGAAATGCAATGGACTCCAGAAACAGGATGCTGAACAGCTGCTGCATACCACAACAAGTACCACCATTAAAAATACCAAATGTTCTCCTAAAATCACCAAAATTTCCACATGATAACTAGACATGTGGAAGTTCATGTACCTAAAATTCCAGATCAAAACTCAAACCACAAATATCAGTTTGAATGTGATCTTTCTGCTGAACCTGAAATCACAGAATTGAGGGGAGTGAGTTTCATTGAGAAACTTAGTGATAGCCGAAGGGCTATCGCCTTTCTCAGTACATACTTCTTGACGAAAACATGGTCAGGAAGCCTGGCATCATCAGAAAGAGGCACTATCACTGACCTCAGAAGGAGCGAAGTCAGATACCACGAAGTCGGGACTTCGGCTAAAATGCTAGGCATTTCAAAGGTATCGCCGACTCCCTCGGGGGACCAAGCGGATTGCCTTCGGGGATAAAGAACCAACTATTGCAAGCTGGAGAGAACTTCACCAAAGGCAGAACCCTCGAACCAGGGGACTTCCCGAGCTACAAGCATAACTACCGAAGAAGGTCATCCGTACCAAAGAACGACCTCGCTCAGAGGACCTCAGGAGTACGGCGTGAGCATTTAAGGAGCCTCTGACATGTCGCCCACAGGCGTTACACGCCGCCCCAAATGGTGGTCTGACATGCCGACACCGTCTAGGTCTTGTCACGACCTGTCTCGGCTCAAGGCTCAAGGAGCCTGCTAACAGCTACTTGTCCCCTACGCCCGGAAACACAGAGAACATCCGACCGAACATGTGTCATGATCTGAATGGGCTGGGAACTCCTATAAATACTAGGGAACAGGCCCTGGCAAAGGGATCCCCGATCTGACCCTCTCCCCCTGAGAAAATACAAATAGGCAAGGCCACTAAACCTTTTAGTGCTCCCCTTCTTTCACCTCTCAAGACACTGACTTGGGCGTCGGAGGCTCCTCCTCGGAAAAAGATCCTGGGGACCTCCTAACCTTTTTTTACGAGTTTTACAGGCACACCCTTCTGGGAAGCCTTTGCACCAGACGTTCTTCCTCTCAGGAAGTCTCTCCCGAAGTCACGATGTCTTCCAATGAAGATGCCGCTGGGCATCATTTGTCGCTGTCTGTGGGAATTTACCCTCAAGTTGCCGTTGTTGAAACTCGGTGTTCGAAGGACAAGGGACTCCCGAGTTCCCCGTCTGCGCCTGAAGTTCAACCGGCTACTGAGCAAACCCTTCCAGGGACTTCCACGCCTGAGGAAGAGTGTCCTCTGGTCATTACCATGAGCTTTCTACGCGACTTTCAATGTTCTGTTGTGGCTGAAATGACACAACAGAAAGAGCGAAGGTGGCCACAACAAACTCAGGGCCAAAGGCCTCCCTCGCCTGCACGCCCTCAAGAAGGAAGCCCCAAACTAGTCCATCGTAGCTCGGGACACGGGGACCCACGTGAGGAGTCTTCAACAGAAAATATGCCCCTCGGGGCACGGCCTACAGGACGAGCTGGGTCCAAGCAACCCAAGATCCCACACCAAAGGAGCTCGTCACCTAAGGCGAAGTCTCCATCCATTCAGTGCCGAAGTCATTCCCCAAAGAGGCGTCGGCAATCTCCCTTCCCAGAAGAAGAACCTAGTGCCACGATCCTTATGGAGAAAATATTAGCGAGGTTGGACAGAGTGGAAAAACAAGTAGCTCGCAAGCCGGTATGGGCCAGGCTATCTGAAACCTTCTGTGGGGATGAGTCCCCGTTCACCCAAACTATAGTAGAGGCGGCCATGCCAGGTGGCTTCTGGGTACGTCGGCTGGAAACTTATGATGGCCGAACTGATCCACAGGCTCATCTGACAAGTACAGACGCAGCATGATGATGCACGGTGCAGACGATGCAACCTTGTGCAAATGTTTTGAGGTCACCCTCACAGGACCAGCAATTGCGTGGTAAAATTCATTGGCTCCAGGAACCATCAGGGAGTTCCAGGAGTTATCTACAGCCTTCATGCAGCAATTCATTGGATGTCGGCCGACGGTAAAGATGCCTGTCCAGATGTTCGACATAGCGCAGAGAAACGGAGAAACCATCCGTAACTATGTCGAAAGGTTTAACAGAGAAGCCTTGAGTGTCCCAGGTGATAGCTGAAGGACCATCTCCTCTCCCAGTGCGTACTTCCTGCCGAAAGTATGATCAGGAAGCCTGGCGTCACCCGAAAGAGACACTATCACTGACCTCGGAAGGAACGAAGCCAAGCACCCCGAACTTGGAACTTCGGCAAGAACGCCAGGGATCGCAAAGATGGTGCCGGCTCCCTCGGGGGACTGAACGGATCGCCTTCGGATGCAGAGAATTAGCTATCGCAAACAGAAGGGAATCTCCCCGAAGGTGGAACCTCCGAACAAGGGAACCCCCCAAAAGCACGAGCATAACTCCCGAAGAAGGGCGACCGTGTCAAAGAACGACCTCGCCCAGAGGACCTCGGGAGTACGGCATGAGCATTTAAGGAGCCTCTGACATGCCGCCCACAGACGCTACATGTCACCTCAAACGGCGATTTGACACGCCGACGCCGTCCAGGTCTTGTCACGACCTGTCTCGGTTCAAGACTCAAGGAGCCTGTCACCGGCTACTCGCCCCCTACGCCCAGAAACTCAGAGAACATCCGACCGAACACGTGTCGTCATCTGAACGGGCTGGGCTTCTCTATAAATACCAGGGAACAGACCCTGGCAAAGGGTTCGACTCCTCCTCCTTGAGAAAATACAGGCAAGCCCACTAAAAACTCTAGTGCTTCCCCCTTACCTTCTCAGGAAACTGACTTGGGCGTCGGAGGCTCCTCCCTGGAAAAGCACCCCGGGGACCTCCTAACCCTCTTCTCTGAGCTTTTCAGGCACATTCCCCTGGGAAACCCCAACTCCAGACGCTCTCCTCCACAAGAAGTCCTCCCGGAAGTCACCATGCCTTCCAGTGAAGATGTCTCAGGGCATCATTTGGCGCCGTCTGTGGGAACCCATCCTCGGGTCGCCGTCGTTGAGACTCGGCGTTCTAAGGACAAGGGACTCCCGAGGTCCCCGTCCGCGCTTGAAGTCCAACCGGCCACTAAGCAAGCCCTCCTAGGGACTTCCACGCCTGAGGAAGAGCGTCCTCTGGTCATAACCATGAGCTTTCTGTGCGACTTTCAACATTCTGTTGTGGCTGAAATGACACAACAGATAGACCGAAGGTGGCCGCAACAAGCTCAAGCCCAAAGACCTCCTTCGCTAGCACACCCTCGGGAAAAAAGTCCCAAACCAACCCATCGTAGTTCGGGATGCGGAGACCCACGAGAGGAGTCTTCAATGGAAAACATGCCCCTCGGGGCACGGCTCGCGGGACAAGCAGGGTCAAGATGACCCAAAATCACACACAGGAGGAGCCAGTCACCTGAGGCGAGGTCCCCATCCCCTCAGCGCCGAACTCACTCTCCGAAGAGGCATCGACAATCTCCCCTCCCAGAAGAAGAACCTAGCGCCACGATCCTTATGGAGAAGATATTGGCGAGGTTGGACAGAGTGGAGAAACAGGTGGCCCGCAAACCCGTCTGGGCTAGGCTGTCTGGAACCTTTTGTGGGGATGAGTCCCCATTCACCCAAGATGTAGTTGAGGCAGCCATGCCAGGTGACTTCAGAGTACCTCGGCTGGAAACTTATGATGGCCGTACTGATCCACAGGCCCATCTGACCAAGTACAGACGCAGCATGATGATGCACGGTGCCGACGACGCTACCTTGTGCAAATGTTTCGAGGTCACTCTCACTGGGCCAGCAACAGCCTGGTATAATTCATTGGCCCCAGGAACCATCACGGAGTTCCAGGAGTTATCCACAGCCTTCACGCAGCAGTTTATCGGAAGTCGGCCAACGGTGAAGATACCGGTTCAGATGTTCGACATAGCACAAAGAATTGGAGAGACCATCCGCGACTATGTCGAGAGATTTAACAGAGAGGCCTTGAGTGTCCCAGACTTTCGGCCCGAAGTACGCATCCTCGCGATGACACGGGGCCTTCGGAGGGACTCACAGCTGTTTTACGAATTCTCCAAGGACCCCCCGGACACGCTGGGCGAATTTTACCGAAGGGCCGAACAGCACATGACAGCCGAAGAACTGAGAATGGGCGGACCGAAGTCCGATCACACCCGGGCCGAAGGGTCCAACCAGCAAACCCGGTATCCCACCGAACAGGCAGGCCGACCATGGAGAACGAGAGGAAGGAAACTCCCCATTTTCACACCCCTGAACACCACAAGGACCAACATCCTCATGACAATGGAAAGGCAGGGAACTCAGGTTCAGCGGCCACGGGCCATGACCGCCGACAACAGAAAGAATATGAAGAAGTTCTGCCAGTTTCATCGCGACCACGGCCACGACACCGAAGACTGCTTCCAACTGAAAAAGTATATAGAGTCGCTGATAAAACAGGGCCAACTTCGGCGTTATCTGCACATGCCTTCCCCGAAAGGGAGAAAAGAGGAGGAAGGGAAGGCAGAAGATGAGGACTACGACTCCGACAGGCGGAGAAACCGAAGTCCGAAAAGGCGCCCCCCACCTCCAGCGGGAATCATACAAACAATTACGACGGGACTGCCATCCTCGGAAAGAAAGAGGAAGGCCAGAGAAATAGCAGTCATGGAGTATCAAAGTCCAACAAAAAAGCTGGCCCGAAAGGATGGTTCCACCGTCATTTTTCCCCATGACGACCCATTATTGATCATGGCGAGAATAGGAAACTGGGACGTCAAGAGAGTGCTGCTTGACGACGGATCAAATGCCGACGTCCTGTTTTCACACTTGCTGCCGAGGTTGGGTGTATCTAGCAGCAACCTCAAGCCCGTCACCTCGCCTACCTTCGGGGTAGGTCCGTCCGAACTGCCCGTCCTCATATGGATCGATCTCCCTTTGATGCTGAAAGGGACTTCGGTGATTGGGACAGCAGAGTTGTACGCCTCCACAATGGCAAGGTTCATCGTTATGGATGTCCCTTCATCGTACAACGCCATCCTTGGAAGACAGACACAGGGAAACCTGCACATTCGCCCTGATGTCAAGTACTTAACCGTCACTTTCGCCGCCAAGGATGGAGATGCGGAAATCTTCATAGATCAAGGCGAAGTAAGGAAGGTGTTCGTCAAAACACGAAAGGCTCCAGCAAACAACTTCGCGCAAGCTGTGGAAGCAAAAGTGCCAAAAAAGGGCGAGGCAGAGAATCCCGCGAAGGCGGAAATGGAAGAAGTAGAACTTGTCCCAGGCCAAAATACCCGAATAGGGAAAAACTTGGCTGAAGGTGACAAGGAAAAACTTGTATCTTTTCTACTGACAAATAAAGATCTGTTTGCCTACTCGCCGAAAGACATGCCAGGGGTAAACCCTGACATAATTCAACATAGCCTCAAAGTAAGTCCGGAAGCAAAGCCTGTCCGGCAAAAGAAGCGAGGCATCTCAGTTCATAAAAGTAACTTTGTCAAAACCGAAGTCCAACGACTGTTAGAAGCCGATGTCATCAGGGAGGTCAAGTACCCTGAATGGTTAAGCAATGTGGTAGTTGCCACAAAAGAAGGAAGCGGCAAACTCCGGATGTGCATCGACTTCAGAAACTTGAACGATGCTTGCCCGAAAGATTCATACCCTCTCCCACCGATAGACCAATTGGTAGACTCAACTGCCGAATACGGGCTCCTAACTTTTTTAGACGCCTTCAGTGGGTATCATCAAATAAGGATGGACCCTGAAGATGAAGAAAAAACCGCCTTCATCACCGAGGGAGGAACATACTGCTACATCAGGATGCCCTTCGGGCTCAAAAATGCAGGAGCCACCTACCAGAGGTTGATGAGCAAGGTCTTCAGCGACCAAATAGGGAGAAACATGGAAGTATATGTGGACGACATGATAGTCAAAAGCAAACTGCCTGGCGACCACGTCGCAGATCTAAAGGAAACTTTCCACCAGCTCAGAACCTTCGGGATCCGCCTTAATCCCGAAAAGTGCATCTTCGGAGTGACCTCGGGAAAGTTCCTTGGGTACATGGTATCAGAAAGAGGCATTGATGCCAACCCAGAAAAAATTAAGGCTCTACTCGAGTTCCGAACTCCTGCCACAATAAAAGATGTGCAGAGGCTCACCGGAAGGATAACCTCCCTCAGCAGGTTTATTTCCAGATATGGAGACCGGTGTCGACCATTCTTCAAAGTCCTCACTAAGGCAGCAAAAAAGGAGGACAACCTCGGGAGTAATGACCATCCTTGGGGTGAAGACTGCCAAAAGGCCTGGGAGGAACTCAAAATCTACTTAGCCGGTCTGCCCACTTTGCGGCAACCTCGCGAGGGAGAGCCCCTCGTGTTATACCTCGCCGTCACAGAAAAAGCCGTAAGCTCGGTCCTTGTGAAAGAAGAGGGGGCGAAGCAATGGCCAGTCTACTACGTAAGCAAGTCCCTGCATGGCGCCGAAGTCAGGTACCCTCTGTTGCAAAAAGCTATATATGCCTTGGTGCTAGCAGGAAGAAGGCTGCGACCATATTTTCAGGCTCACCCTATCATCGTCCGAAGCAGTCTACCTCTGCGCGATGTCATGAGAAAAGTTGATCATTCGGGAAGGCTTTCCAAATGGTGCATAGAGCTTGGCGAACACGACATCACTTATGAACCTCGAAAGGCCATAAAAGCTCAAGCTCTGGCAGACTTCATTGCCGAAGTACCCACCACCGAAGATAGCCATCCAGATCCAAGCGAAGGTGAGCCAGAGTGGACTTTGTACGTCGACGGAGCCTCGGGGTCCGAACACCAGGGAGCTGGGGTAATTATCAGAGGTCCCGAAGGCCTTGAAGTAATGAAGGCTATTAAGTTCAGCTTTAACGTCACCAACAATGTGGCTGAATATGAAGCCCTCATAGCAGGACTGCGCCTAGCCAGAAGAATTGGCGTGCGAAATCTAAAAGCCCACAGCGATTCCCAGCTAGTAGTTCGGCAAACGGCAGGAGACTATGGGGCGAAGGACCCAATCTTGGCAAAATATCACGAACTGGTGACAAAGCTCATTCGAGAGTTCGACACCATACGGATCGAAAACGTACCTCGATGGGATAACGCCGAAGCAGACTGCTTGTCGAAGTCAAAAACATACACCGAGGTACTAAGCCGCCCGAGCATTGAAGTACTGAGCATAGTAACTTCGGAAAAAGGCTGGAAAGACCCGATAAAAAGGTATCTTGCGAACAACGCGCTCCCCGAAGACCCCATCGAGGCTGCAAAAGTGCGAAGACGCTCCGGGCGATTCTTCCTAATAGGCGAAGAACTGTATCGGCAGGGATATGCAAATCCTTTACAGAGGTGTGTTGGCGAAGAGGATACTGAAATGATCCTCGAAGAAGTCCACGAAGGCGCTTGTGGTTCACACATTGGAACCGACGCCCTGGCGGCAGTAATACTGCGCCAAGGATACTTTTGGCCTACCCTGAGAAAGGACGCTAGGCAGTTCGTCCGAAAATGTGGTAACTGCCAAAAACACGCAAATATCCAGAGGACACCCTCGGAAATGGTGACTTCGGCTGACTATCCCTGGCCCTTCGCAGTCTGGGGCATAGACCTCATAGGACCACTCCCAACAGCGCCTGGAGGCGTGAAATTCTGTGTAGTAGCAGTAGACTATTTCTCCAAATGGGTCGAGGCGGAACCGTTGGCTACTATCTCGGCAAAAGAAGTGCAGAAGTTCGTATGGAAGAACATCGTATGCAGATTTGGCATACCAAGGGTACTAGTAGCTGATAATGGATCCCAGTTTATAGACAAAGGGTTCCAGGAATTTATCAGTGACCTCGGAACAAAAATGCACTTCGCCCCAGTAGCTCACCCCCAAAGCAATGGGCAGGTAGAAGTATCTAACAGGACCATAAAAGATGGTCTGAAAAAGAGGCTGGGGGAAGCAAAAGGGAAATGGCCAGGAGAGCTCCAAAGTGTACTGTGGAGCTACCGAACAACACCCCGAAGAGCAACAGGGGAAACGCCTTTTTCACTCGTTTTCGGTACAGAGGCCATCATCCCAATCGAGGTAGTGCAACCATCAATCCGAGTACAAGTTTTTGATGAAAGTAGAAATGACCTCGGCCTAAGAACCAAGCTCGACCTCGTCGGCGAACACAGAGAAATAGCGGAGCTGAGAAGAAAAGCTTTTCAGCAGAGAGTGGCCACGGCTATAAACTTGCGTGCCAGGCCAAAAGGAATAAAGAAAGGAGACCTCGTTCTCCGAAAGGCTGAATTTGCACCTCGTAGGCCATCCCACGGGGTATTTCGCGCAAACTGGGAAGGTCCTTATCTGATCCTTGCCGAAGTACGAAAAGGGGTGTACAAGCTCGGCGATTCCGAAGGTATAGAATTAAAAAATACGTGGCATTCGGACTCCTTGAGAAAATTCTATACTTAGGATCTCGGCGAAGAAGATTGTGCTGTACAAGTTAGAAAAATTCTCTAAGTACGAAAGTTTCTTAGCCAAAAAGTCTTAAGCATAAGAGGTGCAAAATTCCGCAAAAGTGGCCGACCAGATAAGGTTTTCCGAAGTCTCTTGAGCGAACGTGTTCGGGACAATGGAGAAAACCTGGCAAAAGACTTAGCCAAAATTCTTGGGCATAAGTTGTACAAGTCAAGATTTCGCGAAGAAGGTCGCCATGCTAAGCGCAGATAAGGTTTTCCGAAGTCTCTTGAGCGAATGAGTTCGGGACAAAGGGAAACGAAAAATCTCGCAAAAATACTTAGCCAAATTTTCTAAAAAAGTCTTTTATTAAGATAAATTTGCTTACAAAGAAGGAAGATTGCCAGAAGAAGAAGTACAAAAGAGAAGGAAAATAAGGCAAAGGGCCCTAGAACAAACTAAGGATTCTCGGCGTCCCGGGAGCCACCAGCTCCTGCGTGCTTCTCCACAACCTTCGGCGCCGAAAGCGAAGGGGGCAGGTTCAGATGCTCAATCTTGGACCAAGACCACCGAGGCCCCTCGGGAATGTTCAGAGCCTCCAAAAAAGAAAGGTCCAAGTCTGGGAACCTTTGAAGAACTTGATACCGAGCGAGGCAAAACCCGTCCTGAAAACCAACTTTGGTCATCTGGTCGGATTTGTCCTTCTCGACACCAAGGTCTTCAAGGTCCTCCTTCAGATCCGTGATCTTCTTCTTCAGCGCCTTCATCTTCTTCTTCTCCGGCTCGTTCTTCAAAGACTCAACCTCGGCTTGAAGCGTGGCTTTCTCTTCAAGCACCTTCGCCAGGAGAGCCTCAGATTCTGACTTCTCCTTTTGAACTGCATCGTTCGCCGAAATCAGCTCCGCCACCTGGGAGCCGAGGTCAGAAATCTTCTGGGAGGAGTCCTTCAAAAGTTCTTCCTTTTCCTTTAGGAACTCCTCCCGAACGGCAGCAACCTTCTTTTCTGCAGCTTGAGCCAGCTGCGCGTTCTGTGTGGCCAATTCCGAGCACTTGGCCTTATATTGGTCTATGGTGCCTAAGGCCGAGGCTCGGAACAGCGCCTGCCTCGCCACCCGAACTCTGAGGAAACCGGCGTACCCCAGCAGCTGCAGAGAAACAAAGACAAAGTTAGTAAGGCAAAGAAGAAGAGGCAGACATTTAGAGGAAATCAAAAGGAAAAACACAAAGGCGAGAGGCGTACCTGGGCAGCGTGCTCAGAGACCTTCGCGGCAAGGGAGTCATCATCAGGGTGAGCCTCCGCGATGGCCTTGAAGGAGGCCTCAGTAAGCACCCCCTTTGAGATCTCCTTAGCCATTTGCTGGCAGTCTCCGGAGTACAAATTCATGTCCTCCGTAAACGTCCAGAAAGGCTCCTTCGGGACCTTCCCCTTCGGGATATGGGCATCCCGAAGGGCCCGCTTTCGGGCGTGCTCGGCCACCCAACCCGGAGATGATATCTCCCCTGCATGGCAAAAACAAAAAATTGGTCAAGGCAAGAAAATCTCAAAACCCACAAAAAAGAAGGCACCACAGTTTGATAGAAAAACAAACCTGCTGGCACCTCGGCGACGTCGTCGTCGGAAGCCCGAGCCTCCTCGGTAGAAATCCCCTTGCCCTTGCTTTTACGTCGCTCTTCGGCAGAAGGGGCCTCTACCAAAGCATCCAGAAGAGTCGCCGAAGGAGTGGGACTCTGAGCAGTGAGGTCAGCAACGACCTCGGCCGGCGGGACAGCAGCAGCCTCGGGCTCTTCGCCCACCTCCTCGGGAATCTCTGGGAGAGGAGGGGGCGCATCCTTCTTCGCCCGTTTGGCCACAGATGGCCCAGCCCCAGACGTTTTCCGTCTTCGGGAGACGGCCTTCTTCGTCTGCTCACCTTTCTCGGATTGCCCGAGGAAAAGCGATTTGTAGAAGGCAGCGGTGTCATCGCCCATCTCTGAAAAGGAAAGAAGACATCAGTGTGAGTCCAGGGTGAAAATATAGAAAAGGGATTTGGAGATAACTTACTTTCATAAAAACTTTCGTAAGACTCTTCCTTCCGAAGAAGCTTCACCAGCCAGGAGTCTTTCCCGGCAATGGCAGGAGCCGGCATCCCGAGGTCCGTCTTGTGCTCCTTTACCACCTTTAGCTCCCGAAGGACCTCTTCGGTCATCAACTTCCAGTTAATGGGAAAGGGGTAAAGAGGGCGCGAAGGGACCTCGGAATCCCAGTCGGAGACAGCTCGGATCCGTCTGTCGAAGTCCGCGAAGATAGGTGCCAACTCGGGAGTCAGCAATATCCTCGGGTCAACGACGTCCATCTCCAGCTTTCCCCGAGCCCATTTGGTCGGAACATGCGACCAGGCCTCCTCCTTCTTCAGAAAAAAGAACTTTTGTTGCCACCCTCGCCAGCTGTCCTTGTTGGCAAAGGTGAACTTATATTTTTTGCTCCCTGATCCCCGAGGTAGCATAAAGTAGAAGCCACCCTTCGGGACCACGAAGAGCTTATAGTACTGCAGAAAAAGAATGAAGTGGGGTTCTATTTTGAAAACGCCACACATACAAAGAAAGGCGTTGAAGTAGCAGTACGAGTTCGGTGGAAGTTGGTTTACGGCAATGCCATGGAAATCGCAAAACTCGCAAACCATCTTCGGCGGAGGGTACCGAAGTCCGGCCTTCAGCTGGGCTCGGAAAACGGTAACCTCGTCACTACGGTTTGAAAAACTGAATTGGTCAGAACGTGGCAACCTCGTAGTGGCATAGGAGGGAAGGAAGAACTTCTTCTTCCATTTCTCTAGTTTTGCAGGAGTGGTGCAACAAGGGTGAGAAAGAAGAGGCTGCCAGCTCTCGGGGATAGGCATGATTGGCTGAAAAATGAGTTCGGAAAAAGGCAAAAAACGAGTTCGGAAAAGCTTGAAAAAGCAAAAATCAGAGGACTCTGGAGATCAAAAACCCACCGAATGATTTGCCAAAATCTGGATTTGAAAACGCCGTCGTGAAAGGTGGCCGGAAAAAACCCCGTTAAACAGCACCGCCGCGAAAAGCAAGGAAGAAGGCAGGAGCACTTGAAAGACAGAGGAGAGCAAAAGGAGAAGCAAAAGGGGTTATGAAGGAACAAAAGTATATATAGGCCGAGGGGGGATAAGCGAAACGGCGTCATAAATGCTGCGCGAAGGCAAGGAGTCGCCATAACTGCTTACTAAGCATAAAAAGGCACGCCCGCTGTAACCGATGCAACCCCAGCCAATAAAAAGCTGCCACGTGTCAGCCATCGCGCCAAAAGGGGGACACGCCTTCTGACAGACGGCACGCCGCTCCAGACTGACACGTCTGGTTACGAGACGCGACGTTTCACAGACCTACAAAAGTAAAGAAGTAGGTTACCCCGGAGACACCAAAAGACGAGCTATGTTTGAACAACCCGTGTCTTCGGACAAAAGGTGCACCTTCGGCAAGAGTGCTATACCCAAGGCCCCGAAGTACTCCCTTTGAAAGCTGCCAAACCGAAGTTCCCACTTCGGCTTTCTGGAGGGGGGCTTGTGATAGCCGAAGGACCATCTCCTCTCCCAGTGCGTACTTCCTGCCGAAAGTATGATCAGGAAGCCTGGCGTCACCCGAAAGAGACACTATCACTGACCTCGGAAGGAACGAAGCCAAGCACCCCGAACTTGGAACTTCGGCAAGAACGCCAGGGATCGCAAAGATGGTGCCGGCTCCCTCGGGGGACCGAACGGATCGCCTTCGGATGCAGAGAATTAGCTATCGCAAACAGAAGGGAATCTCCCCGAAGGTGGAACCTCCGAACAAGGGAACCCCCCAAAAGCACGAGCATAACTCCCGAAGAAGGGCGACCGTGTCAAAGAACGACCTCGCCCAGAGGACCTCGGGAGTACGGCATGAGCATTTAAGGAGCCTCTGACATGCCGCCCACAGACGCTACATGTCACCTCAAACGGCGATTTGACACGCCGACGCCGTCCAGGTCTTGTCACGACCTGTCTCGGTTCAAGACTCAAGGAGCCTGTCACCAGCTACTCGCCCCCTACGCCCAGAAACTCAGAGAACATCCGACGGAACACGTGTCGTCATCTGAACGGGCTGGGCTTCTCTATAAATACCAGGGAACAGACCCTGGCAAAGGGTTCGACTCCTCCTCCTTGAGAAAATACAGGCAAGCCCACTAAAAACTCTAGTGCTTCCCCCTTACCTTCTCAAGAAACTGACTTGGGCGTCGGAGGCTCCTCCCCAGAAAAGCTCCCCGGGGACCTCCTAACCCTCTTCTCTGAGCTTTTCAGGCACATTCCCCAGGGAAACCTCAACTCCAGATGCTCTCCTTCACAGGAAGTCCTCCCGGAAGTCACCATGCCTTCCAGTGAAGATGTCTCAGGGCATCACCAGGCTTTCGACCCGAAATACGCATCCTCGCCGTGACACGGGGCCTTCGGAGGGACTCACAGCTCTTTTATGAATTTTCCAAAGACCCTCCGGACACACTTGGTGAGTTCTACCGAAGGGCCGAGTAGCACATGACAGCCGAAGAGCTGAGGATGGCTAGATCGAAGTCCGAGCACACCCGTGCCGAAGGGTCCAACCACCAAATACGGTGTTCGGCCGACCAAGCAGGCCGACCTCGGAGAGTGCGGGGAAGGAAACTCCCAAACTTTATGCCCCTGAACACCACGAGGACCAACATCCTCATGACTATGGAAGGCAGGGAACCCAGATCCAGCGGCCAAGGGCCATGACCGCTGATAATAAGAAAAATATGAAGAAGTTTTGCCAGTTTCACCGCGACCACAGCCACGACACCGAAGACCGCTTCCAATTGAAGAAGTACATACAGTCGCTAATAAAACTGGGCCAACTTCGACGTTATCTACGAGTGCCTTCCCCAAAGGGGAGGAAAGAGGAGGAAGGAAAGGTGAATGATGAAGATTACGACTCTGACAGACGGAGGAAACGAAGTCCTAAGAGGCACCCTCCACCTCCGGCGGGGATAATACAAACAACACAACAGGACTCCCATCCTCGGAAAGGAAGAGTAAGGCCAGAGAAATATCAGTCATGGAATATCAGAGCTCGACGAAGAAGCTGGCCCGCAAGGATGGTTCCGCCGTCGTCTTTCCCCATGACAACCCGCTGTTGGTCATGGTGAGGATAGGAAACTGGGACGTCAAGAGAGTCTTGCTTGAGGATGGATCAAACGCAGATGTCCTGTTTTCACATTTGCTGCCGAACTTGGGCATATCCAACAACGACCTCAAGCCCGTCACTCCACCCACCTTTGGGGTAGGACCATCCGAATTGCCTGTCCTCGGGTCGATCGATCTTCCCCTAATGATGAAAGGGACTTCAGTTGATAGGACAACCGAGTTATTCACCTCCACAATGACAAGGTTCATCGTTATGGATGTCCCTTCATCATACAACGCCATCCTTGGGAGACAAACACAGGGAAATTTGCACATTCGCCCTGATGTAAGATACTTGACTGTCACTTTTGCCACCAAGGATGTAGACGCGGAAATCTTCATTGATCAGGGCGAAGTAAGGAAGGTGTTCGTCAAAGCGCGAAGAGCTCCAGCAAACAACTTCGCACAAGCTATAGAGGCAGAGGCTTTAAAGCCAAAAAAGGGCGAGGCAGAAGATTCCGCGAGGGTAGAGATGGAAGAAGTAGAACTTGTCCCAGGCCGAACTACCCGAATAAGGAAAAATTTGGCCGAAGGAGACAAGAAAAAACTTGTATCCTTTCTACTGATGAATAAAGACTTGTTTGAGCGAACATGTTCGGGACAATGGAAAATTAAAAATCTTACAAAAAGACTTAGCCAAAATTTTGAGAAAGAGTCTTTATTGAGATGGATCTGCTTACAAAGAAGAAAGCTCCCCAAAAGAAGAAATACAAAAAAGAAGAAACAGAAAGCAAAGGACCCTAAAACAAACTAAGGAATATCAGCGTCTCGGGAGCCACCAGCTCCTGCGTCCTTTTCCACCACCTTCGGCGCAGGGAAAGAAAGGGGCAAGTTCAGGTGCTCGATTTTTGACCAAGACCACCGAGGCCCCTCGGGAATGTTTAGGGCCTCCAAGAAATAGAGGTCCAGATCTGGGAACCTCTGAAGCACTTGGTGACGAACGAGGCAGAAGCCATCTTGAAAACCGACCTTAGTCATTTCATCGGCTTTCTTCTTCTCGACCGCCAGCTCATCATGTTCCCTCTCCAGATCGGCAATCTCCTTCCTCAGTGCCTTCATCTTCTTCTTCTTTGGCTCCTTCTTCAAAGACTCGACCTCAGCCTGGAGCTCGGCCTTCTCGGCAAGCACTTTCACCAGGAGAGCCTCAGAATCTGACTTCTCCTTTTGATATGATTCGTTCACCGAGGTCAGCTCCGCCACCTTGGCACTGAGGTCAGAAATCTTCTGGGAGGAGTCCCTCAAAAGTTCCTCCTTCTCTTTCGCGAACTCCTCCCGAATGGCAGCGACCTCCATCTTCGCAGCTTGAGCCATCTCCGTGTTCTTGGCGGCCAATTCAGAACACTTGGCTCTAGATTTTTCTATGTGATCTAAGGCCGAGACTCGGAACGCCGTTTCCTTCGCCACCCGGACCCTGAGGAGGCCGGTGTACCCCAGCAGCTGCAAAAAAGTAAGAGCAAAAGTTAGTTAGGCAAAAAGTGGGCCAAACACTTAGAAGAAATCAAAGGGAAACAAAACAAAGGCCTGAAGTATACATGGGAAGCGTGCTCGGAAACCTTGGCAGTGAGGGACTCATCGCTCGGGCACGCTTCGGAAACGGCCCTGAAGGAGGCCTCGGTGAGGATCCCCCTCGAGATTTGGTTGGCCATATACGGGCAGTCACCGGAATACAAGTTCATGCCTTCCGTAAACGACCAAAAGGGCTCCCTCGGGATCTTCCCCTTCGGGACATCGGCATCCCGAAGAGCCCGTTTTCGGGCGTGCTAGGCTGCCCAATCCGGGTATAGCAGCTCCCCTGCACGGCAAAGCAAGAAATTTATCAAGACAAGGAACCCTTAAAGAAATAAAGGTACCACAACTTGTCTAAGAAAACGAACTTGGCGGCACCTCAGCGATGTCATCATCAGAGTCCCGGACCTCCTCGGCCGGAATCTCCTTACCTTTATTCTTACAACGCTCCTTGGCAGAAGGGACTTCCACCAAGGCGTCCAGAAGAGCCGCTGAGGAAGAGGGACTCCGAGAAGGGGCGGCAGCAGCAACCTCAGCCGGGGGAACAGCAGCAGCAGCATCTGACTCTTCTCACGCCTCCTCGGGAATTTCCGCCTAAGGAGGATGCGAGTCTTTCTTTGCCCGTTTGGCCACGGATGGCCCAGCCCTAGATGATTTCCGCCTTCGGGAGACGGCCTTCTTCATCTGGTCACCCTTCTCGGCTTGACCGAGGAAAAGGGACTTGTAGTAGGCAGCGGAGTCGTCGCCCATCTCTGAAAAATAAAGGAAATATCAGTGTGAGTCCAAGGTAAAACTATAACAAAAGAACCCTGAGATAACTTACTCTCAAAAAAGGACTCATAAGTGACTTCCTCCCTAAGGAGTTGCACCAACCAAGAGTCTTTCCCAGGGATAACAGGAGCCGGCATCCCGAGGTCCGTCTGGTGCTCCTTCACCACCCCTAGTTCCCGAAGAACCTCCTCAGTCATCAGTTTCCAATTCATGGGGAAGGGGTAAAGGGGGCGCGAAGGGACCTCGTAATCCCAGTCGGAGACTGCTCGGATCTGTTTGTCAAAGTCCGCGAATATGGATGCCAGCTCAGGAGTCAGCATTATCCTCGGATCAACGACGTCCATCTCCAGCCTTCCCCGGGCCCACTTGGTCGGGACGTGCGACCAGGCCTCCTCCATCTTCAAAAAGAAAAACTTTTGTTGCCACCCTCGCCAGCTGTCTTTGGTAGAAAAGGTGAACATATACTTTTTGCTCCCTGATCCCCGAGGTAGCATGAAGTAAAAGCCACCCTTCGGGACTACAAAGAGCTCTATTTTGAAAACGCTGCACATACAGAGGAAGGCGTTGAAGTAGCAGTACGAGTTCGGCAGAAGCTGATTTACGACAATGCCATGGAATTGGCAAAAGTCGCAAATCATCTTTGGAGGAGGGTACCGAAGTCCGGCCTTCAGCTGCGCTCAGAAAACGGTAACCTCGTCGCCACGGTTCGAAAAGCTAAACTGGGCAGAACGTGGCAACCTTGTAATGGCATACGAGGGAATAAAGAATTTGGTCTTCCATCTTTCTAATTTTTTAGAAGTGGTACAGCAAGGGTGAGACAAAAGAGGTTGCCATCTCTCGGGAATAGGCATGGTCGGCTGAAAAGCGATTTTGGAAAGAGGCCAAAATTGACTTCGGGAAAGATTAAAAAGCAAAAGACTCTGGAAGTTAAAACCCACCAAATGTTTTGCCAAAATCCGGATTTGAAGACGTCGTCGCGAAAGGTTGCCGGAAAACACTCCGTCAAAGAAGATCGCCGCAAAAAGCAGGAGAAAATGTGAAAGCAGTTGAAAGCAAAAGCAAAAGCAAAAGGAGGTTATGACGAAACAGAGGTATATATCGGCCGAGGAGGGTAGGCGAACCGGCGTCATAAACTACTCCACAAAGGAGAACAGTCGCCATAACTGCTCATTGCACATGAAAAGGTGCGCCTGCTGTATCCGACGCAGTCCCCGCCAATAACAAGCTGCCACGTGTCAACCATCGCACCAAAAGAGGGATACACTTTCTGACACCCCAAGACCCTGGGCGCGCCGCTCCAGACTGACACGCCTGGTTACAAGACGCGACGTTACGCAGCCCTGCAAAAGGAGAGAAGTGGGTCACCTCGAAGACACCAAAGGACGGGCCATAACCGAACAGCCCACGTCTTTGGACAAAACTTACATCTTCGGCACAGGTATTACACCCGAGGTCCCAAAGGACGCCCTGCGAAAGCTGACAAACCGAAGTTCTCACTTCGGCTTTTCGGAGGGGGGCCTGTGATAGCCGAAGGGCTATCGCCTTTCTCAGTACATACTTCCTGACGAAAACATGGTCGGGAAGCCTGGCGTCATCAGAAAGAGGCACTATCACTAACCTCGTAAGGAGTGAAGTCAGATACCATGAAGTCGGGACTTCGGCTAAAACGCTAGGCATTTCAAAGGTATCGCCGACTCCTTCGTGGGACCAAGCGGATCGCCTTCGGGGATAAAGAACCAGCTATTGTAAGTAGGAGAGAACTTCCCTGAAGGCAAAACCCTCGAACCAGGGGACTTCCCGAGCTACAAGTATAACTACCGAAGAAAGTCAAACGTACCATAGAACGACCACGCTCAGAGGGCCTCGGGAGTACGGCGTGAGCATTTAAGGAGCCTCTGACATGTAGCCCACAGGCGTTACACGCTGCCCCAAATGGCGGTCTGACACGCCGACGCCGTCCAGGTCTTGTCACGACCTGTCTCGGCTCAAGGCTCAAGGAGCCTGCAAACGGCTACTTGTCCCCTACACCCGGAAACACAGAGAACATCCGACCGAACACGTGTCATGATCTGAACGGGCTGGGAACTCCTATAAATACCAGGGAACAGGCCCTGGCAAAGGGATCCTCGATCCGACCCTCTCCACCTGAGAAAATACAAACAGGCAAGGCCACTAAACCTTTTAGTGCTCCCCTTTTTTCACCTCTCAGGACACTGACTTGCGCGTCGAAGGCTCCTCCCCGGAAAAAGATCCCGGGGACCTCCTGACCCTTTTTTACGAGTTTTATAGGCACACCCCTCTGGGAAACCTTTGCACCAGACGTTCTCCCTCTCAGGAAGTCTCTTCCAAAGTCACGATGTCTTCCAACGAAGATGCCGCTGGGTATCACTTAGTATGGGTAACTCTTGGTTTCTTAAGGTAATGTGATCCTCATTAAAACCTGAATCGAAAGACACTAAAAAAAAACCACAATGTATATATAAAAGATATAGCAACCAAATGCAGCAGCCATTTACAACAAACAAACACATGAAATGCAGCAACAACAATAACCATAGGTTAGTCCGTAAAACATACAATAAACTTAAATAAATCACTATGGCAGCCCTCCTCAAGCTAATGCTTGGCCTTAGGAGGATTTTAACAGTAGTTAGTACTAAATTTGGGCCCTTAAAACCCTTCTTTCTTGCTGCTGCCATCTTTAGCATGGTAACACTAAGGCCGAAACCTTCCCATGCTTCTTTCCTCTTAACCCATACTTGGTAGAGCTTTTTTCTCTCTTCCAAGCAAGGTCTTAGCTTCATGGATGTTTGGAAAAATAGTAAACAATCTAGGAAACTTTAGAAAACTCTTATTTCAATGCCATCTTTGTGCACTTCACACTAGGTCACAAAACCTTCAATAAGTGCACTCCCCTCAATAAGCTTGGTTCATAAAGCTCATGGCTCTCTTCCACGCTTAGCCATAGCTCCATGGATGTTTGAAAATATAGAAAACAACCCATGAGAGCAAGAGAACTCTTACCTTGATTGTATGCTAAAATTGGAGCTTGATCCTAGGTACACCCAAGTCTTAGCACCACATAGCTTCCAATTGCCCTTTCTTGCTATCTTTTGCCTTCAATTTTAATCTTGGAGGTATGGTGGCTATGGAAGAAGTGTGGGGGTGGAGATGCTGCATTTTTTTCTGCTTGAAGAGACCAAGTGTAGGAGATAAAGATAAAGATAACCACTTATAAAGACTTTAGTACACAAAACACACTTAATAGCCCTAATTAAGCTTTATGTCATTTTCCTTGCTACAAGTCCATGGCTTCTTAGTCTTAATTTTTTGGCCTATATTTGACTTTCTTGCCATGCTTTGGCTAGCCATCCCTTGAGTGGGATAATTGGCCACTTAATTAAATGAGCTTAAGGGCACCAAAACACACTTAACAAGCTTAACCTTGCTTTATGTCATTTTCCTTCTCACTAATTATGGTTTCTTTGTCTTAAAATCATTGGTACACATGTGCCCAATATTTTTAACTAATTATCAAGTCTTGGATGCCTCCCCCATGGTGGGATAACTCCACAATTCCACCCTTAGACTTCAGTCAAAAGCTTGAACACCTTAAGGTTTACACTAGGACATTTAGGTCCTTATTGCCTTTAGTGTTTCATTTGTCCAAACTTGTCTTCCATAAGCAATTTGGTCCTCCAATAGCACTTTCCTACCATTCATATCCTTCTCATAACTCTCAAAATCTATTTCTTGAGAGTTTTATGATTGAGTACCCGAGTTTCCAAAATCTTACAAAAAAATCCATAGGTTGCTTGACAAACAAGCAATCCCTTAGGCTTTTCTTGGGGGCCAAGTTAGCAACTTTGAACACTTTTAAGGAGGTGTTGATCATGCCTTTTACCCCCCACACTTCAATCACTATGGTAAGAATTACACAATATAATGGTTTTTAACCATTATGACACACTTGCAATTCTCCCATTTTTGTGAGGTGGTAACAATTACATAAGTAAAGACTATGTGCATGCCCAAAAGGAACTAAAATACTACTAAAAAAAAAGACATTGGAGGCTAAACTAGGATATACATGTATGCTGAGAAAATACTATTGAGGTCCATAATGCACTATGTCTGTCTTTGTGCCACTAGCCTTTGCAAGGCTACAAGGTAACTATTGTTAGCACAGCACATAACTAGCAATAAATTAGAATCGATAATGGTTCAGTAGGTGTTTACCTACAATAAAAGCACTAGCTCAACAACCCCACAAGGTCACTAGCTCATTACAAATACAATCTGCACAACAACAATAAAGGGAGTGAGAATCTGAAGATTTTCAGCAAGGGATTTGGGTACCTACAGAGAAACAATAAAACCTGCAATCAAAAGCCTAAGGACACTCAAATATAAAATATACGAAATCTTCTATAAGCACTGTGCAGTTTGAGGCCTAATATATGCGCATATATTGGAGTCCCTTGGGACCTTACCTTTTCTTAATCCTCGCACAAACATAACCCCATGCCTAGCGAGTTCTTTAGCCCCTAACTCACTCCAAGCAAGCTTAGCTTGCTGACATCCTAGTGAGCTTAGCATAGTAGTTAACCTTCCTTTGTTGTTGTACAGGTGAACAAAGTGGATGCACCTTACTTGAGTTCCAAGAAACTTACACTAGGTCTACTAGGCTCCTACATAGTGCCTCCAGCCCTTGGCTTGTCTAGGCCCTTCTAGTACTAAGCCTCAACCTAATTAGCTGCACTAGGCTTCCACTTAGTGTATCAACCTAACGAGCTCGCATAGACTAACAAAAGTACTAAGCCGTGCCCATTTAACCTACCAAATATGCACTAAGCTTTCACTTGTGCCAAGTCAGAACTTGGCTAGGCCACAAGTCCACTAAGGCTTCATCCACGGTGCTCCACTATCCATCATTAGTTCGTTTACCCTATCATGGTAAGATTTGTTATGGATGGAATTAACTTACTAGGTTCCATAGAACCCCTCATGTGCACTAGGGTTTCTCCTTGGTGTCTTACACTCAAAGCATCCAACTAGACTACCAATGGTGCTAAACCCCCCTAACCGTTCTTAGTGGCCCTATTTTTGTCCTTGAAACATCTTTCATATTATCTTCCAGCATGCTTTCTTTACACCCAAGAAGGCTTCATTAATTACCTAGTGCTTTAAGGAGCCACGGGAGTTACTAAGGCACCATTTAGCACCCTTCACCCCAAGTCTCCTTAGGCACTCTTAAGTCCCTTTCTTTGGAAATAGATCCAAAAATAATCTAGGAAAAATTTGGCATTTTATATAGCATATAATTCTAGTTCTTCCTTTTAGCTTCATGTGGAATCTTGAATCACCTTAATCGAACACCCGTGTGAAAAGTTATGCCAAAAATACTACAGCATGTCAATGTTGTCAGGACTTGGCGATGCATCACTAGAAATGGTGATGCAGTGGTGACGTGTCACCAACGACTATAACACTTGGGATCCAGATGTTCCTTATTTCTACTCATTGTGTCCATACATACTTTGGGGGCATCAAACAACTCCCAAACATCCAAGGCACGCCTCCACAAGTTCCAAAACTTCAAAACTACTACAATAGGCCATAAACATGCTAAGCTAACCAAGCATCAAGTGTCCAAATGATCTACAAAAGTGCTTGATCAATACTAGTCCATCACAACTCATATCTCACCATAACAATGCATATCTTGCAAACCACTTGAAGTGAACAATCAAGCAACTAAGACATGCATTATAGGAGTATGTAAACAAAATCCTTTACCTCAATTAAGAAGAAAAAGCAAGCAACCATGCACCACATGCAACAATGCTTCCACTATGGAGTTCCCATGGTTCCAAGAAAAATCCAACATACAAGGCAACAAATTAAGCTCAACCAAGCTAGACCTAAGCTTATACAACCTCAAGAAACCAAGAACAACTCAAGAACAGGGAGGGAAAAAGGTTACCTAACTTCACCAAGCTAAAAAACATAATCCAAGAGCTCTCACACCAAAATCATGCCCTTTCATGCATATATACCTCATGGGGCTTTGATTTCCGCAAAGAATTGAAGATAGATTGAAGTTTTGAGCAGGGTTATGGGTTTGAGTTGTAAAAGATAATGAATAATGCCCAAAATCCTACCCAAATGTGTTTAAAAGCCCATACTTGCAAAATCCTACTCCAACTTTTGTTATTTTTTCAAAAGAAGCCTATGCTCAAATAGTGCCATAAGACTTGCCAATCTTGTCCAACTCCTTAGTTTCTTGTCACCTAGGTCCAAAAGAATAACTCATGAGCTTAAATACCAAACCTATAACCTTGGGGTATAAAATGACCATTTTGCCCCTAGTGACACTTAGGTACCAAAATGACCTATGAACCACCTAACCATTAATAGGCTTGTTTGACTTAAAAATTGAAACTAACTGAAGCATTGAAAGAGGAATTTTGAATTGTTTAACAAATCTTACCTGACCATTGAAGGTCTGCCACCTAGAAGGCCATAACACCGGTCATGTCACCGGAGTTCCCCAAATCAGAGCTTCCATGGCAAGTCTTCAATGGAGAACCCCTCGTCTCGCGGGTGGTAAATGACTAGGTCCATATCAAAAGAACCAATCACCTCCCAACTATAGAGCCCATCATCATGAGAGAAGTCCCCGTCTCCTAGTCACAAAAGCTATTCACTGAGGGTAAGACATCATTCTCCCTTGCCCTCAACTCCCAGGCAACGGAGAGAAGATGGTACTACCATCTTGATGGAGATAATCCTAGAAAGATGGATAAGGTAGAGAAACAGGTCTATTGAAAGCCCATTTGGTCGAGGCTATCAGAGACATTCACTAGAGAAGAGTACCCCATCACCAGGGCGATAATGGAAGCACCAATGCACAGTGATATCTAACTCCCATGCTTGGAAACTTATGATAGGTGAAGTGACCCTTGGCCCACTTAACAAAATACAGAAGGAGCATGGTCCTGCATGCCGCCGATGACGCCACCCTCTGCAATTCGAAGTTACCTTGTTTGGACCAGCAACTGCGTTGCACAACTCTTTATCACTAAGAACCATCATGCGCTTCCAAGAGTTTTCCACCACCTTCACCCAGCAATTCATAGGGAGCAGGCTAACGATGAACATGCCCGTCCAAATGTTGGATGTAGCCCAAAAGAACGGGAGCACACTTCAGGACTATGTCAAGAGAGTCAACAGAAAAGCACTTAGCATTCTGAGCTTCTGCCCCAAATCCAAATTGTTACCCACTCCAGGGAAGTCCAGTTATGGTGCCAAAACTGTGCATTTAAACTCCCAGGATTTGTGTGTCCTGTAGGTCATCAAAACAACACCCCTAGTGTACATACCCAAGTGACCCTCTTGACCACTAAGCAAATACATGCATATTGGTCTAACCATAACACACATATTTACATTTATGCACACTATGGTATCTAAGAAGGAGAACATTAGCACAAATCTTAGTTTTGGCTTCCACACATTAGACAATCTTGTTAAGTTCTAGTGACCAGCCACTACACCTTCAACTTCCACTAGTAAACTGTATCATTCTAGCCATGTACCCCATGTTTTCCTTGCTCCATTATCAAGTAGAGACTTAGATCAAACCAAGGAATTTTATTTTACATCAATAGCCCACCTATGGACCAAGTTATGGACTTTTGAAGTTGGTTACAAAATTCTGACCAAATGAACAGTAACTTAGCCAACTTTGCAATGCCATATCTTTGGCTACAGGGCTCCAAATTCAGAAATTCAAAATTTCATTTCAAACCCTTGATGTTTTCTAGGTTTGGTCAAAATTTCATACCAAACTTTAAGTGCAGAGTCAAAATTCTGGTCACTTTATGACCATTTTGCCCATACAAAATTTCAGAAGTGTGCAAACACTTCATTCACAAGGGGAAATCCCTCCAAGGCTACTCCATATGTGTCCATTACACGTAGGAAATACATTCCCTTGCATTTAAAAACTTTATGTGGCCAAACAAGAAACAGCCCATCATTCACACTTAGGCAGCTTTGCACCACATCACTTACATAGCCAAAACATTACTCAAATGTTCACATACTTGTCTCATCTTACATAAACTACATGTACATGCATACATGCACCAAAATATGTTCTTAATTCAGCTAAATACGAACCCTAAGTTACAGGAGTGCCTGAAATGCAATGGACTCCATAAACAGGATGCTGGACAGCTGCTGCACAACACAGTAAGTACCACCATTAAAAATACCAAATGTGCTCCTAAAATCACAAAACCTTCCAGATCATAACTAGATATATGGAATTTAATGTACCTAAAATTTCAGATCAGAACTCAAACCAAAAAAATGAATTTGAAGTTGATCTTTCTACTGGACCTGAAATGACAGAATTGAGGGGAGTAAGTTTCATTGAGAAACTTAGTAAGGGTAACACTTGGTTTCTTAAGGTAATGTGATCCTCATTAAAACCTGCATCCAAAGACACTAAAACACAAAAAACCACAATGCATATATACAAGATATAGCAACCAAATGCAGCAGCCATTCACAACAAACAAACACATGAAATGCAGCAACAACAATAACCACAGGTTAGTCCATAAAACACATAATAAACTTAAATAAATCACTTTGGAAGCCCTTCTCAACCTAATGTTTGGAATTAGGAGGATTTTAACAGTAGTTAGTACTAACCTTTGGGCCCTAGAAACCCAGAAATTCGACGCAATCACTGTGCAGTTCACACTAGGTCACAAAACCTTCAATAAGTGCACTGCCCTCACTAAGCTTGGTTCATCAAGCTCATGACTCTCTTCCAAACTTAGCCCTAGCTCCATGGTTGCTTGAAAATACAGAAAACAACCCATGAGAGCAAGAGAACCCGTACCTTGAGTGTACGCTGAAATTAAAGCTTGATCCTAGGTGCACCCAAGTCTTACCACCACATAGCTTCCAATTGCCCTTTCTTTCTTTCTTTTGCCTTCAATTTTAATCTTGGAGGTATCGTGGCTATGGAAGAAGTGTGGGGGTGGAGATGCTGGATTTTTTGTGCTAGAAAAAACCAAATGTGGGAGATAAAGACAAAGATAACCACTTATAAAGACTTTAGTGCACAAAACACACTTAATAGCCTTAATTAAGCTTTATGTCATTTTCCTTGCTACAAGACCATAGCTTCTTAGTCTTAATTTCTTGGCCCACATTTGACTTTCTTGCCATGCTTTGGCCGGCCATCCCTTGAGTGGGATAAGTGATCTGGCCACTTAAATAGCCTTAAATGAGCTTAAGGGCATACAAGACACTTAACAAGCTTAACCTTGGTTTATGTCATTTTCCTTCAAATTAATTATCGTCTCTTTGTCTTAAACTCATTAGTACACATGTGCCCACCATTGTTAACTAATTATCAAGCCTTGGCTATCTCCCCCATGGTGGGAAAACTCCAAATTGCTCCATTTGACTCAAGTAAAAAACGTACACATCATAAGGCTTACACTAGGACACTTAGGTCCTTTATGCCTTTTTGTGTTTTCTTTGTCTTTAGTTGTCTTCCATGAACGATTTGGTCCTCCAATAGAACTTTCATACCATTCATATCCCTCTCATAACTCTCCAAATCTCTTTCTTGAGAGTTTTACAATTGAGTACCTGAGTTTCCAAAATCTTACAAAAAAGTCCATAGGTTGCTTGACAAACAAGCAATCCTTAAGGCTTTTCTTGGGAGCCAAGTTACCAACTTGGAACACTTTTAAGGAGGTGTTGATCATGCCTTTTACCCCCCAAACTTCAATAACTATGGTGAGAATTACACAATATAATGGTTTTTAGCCATTATGACACACTTGTAATTCTCCCATTTTGTCACGTGGTAACACAAATCCCCGCATTGATCAGGGGGTTAAGGAGGGATCATACTTGGTACCTACTTTGGGTTAGTCCAATTATGGTGCCAAAATTGTGTATTTAGACTCCCAGGATTTCTAATTTTCTGTAGGCCATTAGAACACTGCCTTTAGTGTGCATACCCAAGTGGCCCTCCTAGGCACTATGTAAACACATGCATATTGGTCCAACCATCACTCACATGTTCACATTTTATGCACACCATGGCAGCAAAGAAGGAAAACACTAGCACAAAGTCTTAATCTTGCCTACCACACATTAGGCAATCTTGTTAAGTTCTAATGACCAGCCACTACACCTGTAACTTACACTAATAAACTGTATCATTATAGCCATGTACTCTCCTTTTTTCCCTGCTCCATTATCAAGTAGAGACTTAGAGCAAACCAAGGAATTTTTTTTTAGATCAATAGCCCACCTATGGACCAGGTTATGGATTTTTTAAGTTGGTTATAAATTCTGACCAAATGAATAGTAACTTAGCCAACTTTGCAATGTTCTTTGTCTACAGGATTCGTAATTGAAATTCCAAACCCCAGTTCAACCTCTAGATGTTCTCTAGGTGTGGTCAAAATTTCATACCAGGATTCCTTCTACATAGGAAGAAATAGAACTTTTAGTGCAGAGTCAAAATTTTAGTCACTTTATGACCATTTTGCCCATACAAAATTTCATAAGTGTGCAAACACTTCATTCACAAGGGGAAAACCCTCCAAAGTTATCCCATATATGTCCATTACACATAGGAAATACATTCCCATAGTTTTAACAATATGTGGCTAAAACAGAATTTACAAGTAAGCAGCCCATCATTCACACTTAGGCAGCTTTGCACTACATCACTACATAGCCAAAACGTTACTCAAATGTTCACATATCATTTTACATACACTACATGTAAATGCACACATGCACTATAAAAAGATCTTAACTAAGCTAAATACACATCCTAAGTTACAGAGTGCCTAAGACATAATGGACTCCAAAACAGGATGCTGGTCAACGGCTGCATAACACAATAAGTACCACTATTAAAAATACCAAATGTGCTCGTAAAATGATCAAAATTCCCATATCAGAACTAGACATAGGGAAGTTTAAGAACCTAAAATTTCAAATCAAAACTCAAACCATAAGTGTCAGTTTGAATGAGATCTTTCTACTAAACCTGAAATGACAGAATTGAGGGGAGTAAGTTTCATTGAGAAACTTAGTAAGGGTAACACTTGGTTTCAACAGGCAATGTGACCATCATTAAAACCTGCATCCAAAGACACTAAAACACAAAAACCATAATGCATATATACAAGATATAGCAACCAAATGCAGCAACCATTCACAACCAACAAACACATGAAATGTAGCAGCAATATATACCATAGATTTGTCCATAAAACACATAATAAACATAACTAAATCACTATGACACCCCTCCTCAAGCTAATTCTTTGTCTTAGGAGAATTTTGACACTAGTTAGTATCAAATTTGGGCTATAGAAACCCTCATTTCACTGCCATATTTGTACACTTCACACTAGTTCACAAAACCTTCAATAAGTGCACTCCCCTCACTAAGCTTGGTTCATCAAGCTCATGGCTCTCTTCTAAGCTTTGCCCTAGCTCCATGGTTGCTTGAAAAAATATAAAGCAACCCATGAGGGCAAGAGAACCCTTACCAAAGTGGGTAGGCTAAAAATCAAGCTTGATCATTGAAGTATCCAAGCAATAGCTCTAGTTTGCTTCCAATTGCTTCCTTTTGCCTTCAATTTCAATCAATTGCAAGTTTGAAGGTGTAGTGACTATGGAGGAAGTGTAGCTATGTTCTTGGGCTAGAGGATTCCAAAAATAGGGGAGAGATAAGTGAATTGGCCACTTAAACGGCCTTAAATGACCTTAAGGGCACAAAACATACTTCAACAAGCTTAACCTTGATTTATGTCTTTTTCCTTCTCACTAATTATGGTTTCTTTGTCTTAAACTGATTGGTACACATGTTCCCAACATTCTTGACCCATTTATCAAGCCTTGGCTGCCTTCCCCATGGTGGGACAACCGCACAATTCCACCCTTTGACTTAAGTCAAGCTTGAACACCTTAAGGTTTGCAGTAAGACATTTAGGTAGTTAATGCCTTTAGTGTTTCCTTTGCCCAAACTTGTCTTCCATGAGCAATTTGCTCCTCCAATAGCACTTTTATACCATTCATATACTTTTGATAACTGTCCAAAGCTCTTTTGTCAAAGTTTTGCAATTGAGTACCTGAATTTTCAAAATCTTACAAAAAAGTCCATAGGTTTCTTGACAAACAAGCAATCCTTAAGACTTTTCTTGGGTGCCAAGTTACCAACTTGGAACACTTTTAAGGAGGTGTTCATTATACCTTTTACCCCTCACACTTTAATCACTATAAAGAGAATCACATAATATAATAGTTTTTGGACCATTGTGCCACATTTGTAATTCTCCCATTTTTGTGTGGTGGTAACAATTCTGCTACCCTTAAAAATTTTGGTCCTACAAAATGGCCTTTAGCTTTGGGTATTCTTTAGGATGACTTTCCATAAGGTCTTTTTCAGCTTCCCAGGTTGCTTCTCTTTCAAAGTGGTGTGACCATTGAACTTTAACCATGGGAATAAGTTTGTTTCTTAACGTTCTAGTATCCTTGGCTAAGATAGCTATAGGTTTCTCTTCATATGTCAAGTTAGGCTCCAACTGTATGTCTTCCACTATAATAGCATGCTTTGTGTCTGATAGACACTTCTTAAGCATACTGATGTAAAAAGCATTATGAACACTTGACATGCTTGGCGGTAGAACTAACTTGTATGCTACCTTGCGAACTCTGTCGATGATCTGATAAGGACCGATGTATCTTGGAGCTAACTTGGTTCTTCTGCCAAATCTGATAGTGCCTTTGGTTGGTGCAACTTTTAGCCAAACGTTGTCACCAACCTCAAATTCCAAGTATCTCCTTCTTTTATTCACATAGGCTGTTGTCCTTTCATTGGCTGCCTTTAATCTCTCTTAAATTTTCTTGATTTTGGTAGTTATCTCTTTAACAATTTCAGGACCCAGCTCTAGCCTATCGGAGGCTTCCACCCATCAGTGGGGTGTCGTGCACCTTCTTTCATATAATTTTTCATAAGGTACCATGCCAATGGTACTTTGGTGACTATTGTTATATGAGAATTCCACCCATGGCAAGTGTTGGTCTTATTCACCTTTGAAATCCAACACATAGCTCCTGACCATGTCTTCCATATTGGTATCACCCTTTCAGTTTGCCCATCAGTTTGAGGTGGTAAGCAGTACTCAGGTGGATTTTGGTTCCTAGTGCTTTGTGAAAAGCACTCCAAAATTGAGCTGTAAATCTTGGATCTTTATTAGAAACAATGAAATCTGGCACTCCACATAGTCTCACTATCTCTTGGCCATGCATCTGAGCTAACTTCTCCAATGAGTCTGTGAGTTTCTAGGTAAGAAGTGGGCACATTTGGTTAGCCTATGATTGTATCATGCCTTAATCTGGTCATAGGCAACCCAATCAAAAAATCCATGGTTATGTTGCCCCAAAAAGACCTTATGGAAAGGTATCCTAAAGAATACCCAAAGCTAAAGACTATTTTGGAGGACCAAAATTTTTAAGGGGGGAGGATTGCTACGACCACACAAAAATAGGAGAATTAAAAGTGTGGCACTGGTTGGTGCAACTTTCAGCCAAACATTGTGACGAACCTCAAATTCCAAGTATCTCCTTCTTTTATTCATATAGGCTATGGTCCTTTCATTGGGTGACCTTAATCTCTCTTGAATTTTCTTGATTTTTGCAGTTGTTTCTTTAATAATTTTGGCACCCAACTCTAGCCTATCGGAGGCTTCCACCCACTAGTGGGGTGTCATGCACCTTCTTCCATATAATGCTTCATAAGGTGCCATGCCAATGGTGCTTTGGTAACTATTGTTATATGAGAATTCCACCAATGGCAAGTGTTGGTCCCATTCACCTTTGAAATCCAACACACAGCTCCTAAGCATGTCTTCCAATATTTGTATCACCCTTTCAGTTCGCCCATCAGTTTGAGGGTGGTAAGTAGTACCCAGGTGGATTTTGGTTCCTAGCACTCCAAAACTAAGCTATAAATCTTGGATCTCTATCAGATACAATGGAATCTGGCACTCCATGTAGTTTATCTCCTGGACATACATATGAGCTAACTTCTCCAAGGAGTCTGTGAGTTTCATAGGCAAGAAGTTGTCACATTTGGTTAGCCTATCCACAATGAACTAGATTGTATCATGCCTTAATCTGGTCATAGGCAACCTAGTCAAAAAGTCCATGGTTATGTTGTCCCACTTCCTCACTGGTATAGGTAGAGTCTGTAGGGTACTAGTTGGCTTTGATGCTCCACCTTTACCCTTTGGCATGTGGCACATTTGGAGACATAAGTAACTATGTTTTTCCTCATATTTGGCCACCAGAAATGACTCTTCAAGTCTTTATACATTTTCTCACTTCCTGGATGAATGTTCAACATGCTTGTGTAAGCTTCTTTAAGTACTTCATCCCTGAGCTTTGCTTCTTTAGGCACATAGATTCAGTCCTTGAAATATAGTAATCCTTGCTTGTAGGCAAAGAATTGATACAAGGAACCTTTTTCCTCTCCTGAAATTTCTAGCTCCTTCAATCCATCTAGACTGAATAGTTAATGTGTAGATTTGGGCTTCCTCCCACTTATGCCACTTATGCCATAGGCATAGCAGACTATTCTGCTCATTATAATCAGTTATGGATCCTTTTTTCAGAAGACCCATCTACTCTATACAACTGTCATGGTCCTTGATGTACTCTAACCATGTCCTTTGCCTCATGTTCAACTCTTTCTAAGTGAACAAGTACTTTAGGCTCTTATGGTCAGTGTAGAACACAAACGAAGTACCCATCAAGTAACACCTCTAATGCTTCAGAGAAAAAATCACTGATGCCAGTTCTAGGTCATGGGTAAGATAATTTAACTCATGGAGTCTCTATTGCCTTAAGCCATAAGAAATTATATTTCTGTCTTGCATAATTACACAACCTAACCTAGATCTAGATGCATCTGTATATATGATATAGGGCTTATTTGGATCAGGAGGAATCAATATTGGAGCTTCAATCAACCTCTGCTTGAGGTCCTAGAAACTCTTTTCATACTTTTCAGTCCACTCAAATCTTTGACCCTTCCTGGTCAGATGAGTAAGAACTTAGGCAATCATGGAAAAGCCTGATACAAATCTCTTGTAGTATCCAGCTAATCCTAGGAAACTTCTAATTTCTTTCACAGTCTTTGGTTTTTCCCACTCTTGCACTGCCTTGACCTTTTCAGGGTCTGCCTTAACGCCTTGCGCATCTATGATGTATCCTAGGAAAGACACTTCCCTTATCCAAAATTCAGACTTGGATAACTTGGCATAAAGCTGATGTTCCAACAGAGTCTTTAAGACAATCTTCAGATGATGTTCATGGTCATTTTCATCCTTGGAATACACTAGGATGTCATCAATGAACACAACCATAAATTTGTCTAGATGTGGATTGAACACCTTGTTCATCAGGTCCATGGAAGTTGTTGGGGCATTAGTCAAACCAAATGACATGACTGTGTGCTCATAATGCCCATATCTAGTGCTGAATGCAGTCTTAGGAATGTCCTCTTCCTTTACTCTCAACTGGAAGTATCCAGATCTCAAATCTATCTTGGAGAAGATCTTAGCTCCCTTGAGTTGATAAAAAAGATCCTCCAACCTAGGGAGTGGATACTTGTTCTTGATAGTCACTGCATTGAGCTTGCTGTAGTCAATGCATAGTCTCAAACATCCATGCTTCTTTTTCACAAAGAGAATAGGAGCTCCCCATGGTGAAACACTTGGCCTTATGAACCTTTTTCCAAGAAGTTCATCAAGTTGTTTCTTGAGCTCATACATCTTTATGATTGGGATTTTGTAAGGTGGAATGGATATTGGACTAGCTTTGGTTGCAGCTTGATCTCGAACTCAATTTCCCTTAGTGGAGGAATACTTGACAGGTCTTTAGGAAAGGCTTGTGGAAAGTCTCTCACTACATGTATTATGTGCACTTCAATCACAATACAATTCGTTCAATGCATCATAGTAATCTTGCTAAAAAATCACAAGTCTTTCATCTAGTACCTCCAGCTCCATGCCATGCATTTTGTACACGAATTCCTTAGAATTCACTAATGCATGCACTTCACCATCAGGCAATGTGATATCCCTCTTATCACAATCAATTCGTATGTTATGCATTGCAAGCCAATTAAACCCAGCACTAAATCATACTTAGGAATGTCCAACACTAGTAGACTAGTCACAACCTTAGTCTTTCCTACTACTAGCTCACAATCCTTAGCTAGGTCATTAATGAAAAGACATTGACTACCTGTTGTTATCACTAAGAATATCCTAGGCATGATTTCAGTAGGCAATTTTATGGCATCAACAAATTTCGTAGCCGCTATAGACACAGATGCACTAGTATCAAATAGAATACTAACAAGCATACCATTAAGGTAAATGTTACCTCTTAGTGCTCCTCCCTACTATGATGTCTTTGACCTCTCCACTTGGAAGACTCTGCCAGCTCTCTACACTAGAGGCCAAGGCACTAAAGGAACTGGCCTTTGCTATCCTTCCCTAGGTGCTCCCCCTCTAGGTTTTGCCCCAATGGGCCTTACTGGACCTTGGTCTTCTGGCCTCCTTTGAGCCTGTGGGCAGTGTTTGATCCAACAATCCATGGATGCACATCTTATACATGCTTGGGTGCCAAAATAGCAGAGTTTCTTTCCATGAAACTTCTTGCATTTAGGGCACCTTAGGCCAGGGAGCTTCCCCTTAACCGTGCCTTCACCAGCAAGATGAGAATTCTTGGCAATTCCTTTGCCATGTGGTGGCTTCTTCTGCTTGCCTCCTGCCTGACTACTTTCCCCTGGTCCACTAGGAAAGTACTTAGTCTTATACACCTCTTGCTCTACTAAAAAAGCTTTCTGCACTGCTTCATAGTATGTGACTACTCCAAAAACTATGACAGCCTTTCTAATGTCTGACTTTAGGCCTCTGACAAATCTTTTGGCCTTCAGCTCCTCCCTCCTTCTATAGAGGGAGATATAGAACTTTAAGTCCAGAGTCAAAATTCTGGTCACTTTATGACCATTTTGCCCATACAAAATTTCAGAAGTGTGCAAACACTACATTCACAAGGGGAAAACCCTCCAAAGTTATCCCATATATGTTCATTACACATAGGAATTACATGCTCTTACATCTAGCAACTTTATGTGCCAAAATAGAATTTACAAGTAAGCAGCCAATCATTCACACTTACGCAGCTTTGCACCACATCACTTACATAGCCAAAACATTACTCAAATGTTCACATACTTCTCTCATTTTACATACACTACATGTACAAGCATACATGCACTACAATATAGTCTTAACTCAGCTAAATACACAGCCTATGTTACAGGAGTTCCTGAGACACAATGGACTCCAGAAACAGGATGTTGGACAGCTACTGCACAACACAATAAGTACCACCATTAAACTACCAAATGTGCTCCTAAAATCACCAAAATTTCCAGATCATAACTAGACATATGGAAGTTCATGTACCTAACATTTGAGATTACAAATCAAACCACAAATGTCATTTTGAATGAGATCTTTCTGGTTGACCTGAAATGACAGAATTGAGGGGAGTAAGTTTCATTGAGAAACTTAGTAAGGGTAGCACTTGGATTCAATAGCTAATGTGACCATCATTAAAACCTACATCAAAAGACACTAAAACACAAAAAACACAATGCATATATACAAGATATAGCAACCAAATACAGCAGCCATTCACAACCAACAAACACATGAAATGCAGCAGCAACAATAACCATGGAATAGTCCGTAAAACATGTAATAAACTTAAATAAATCACTATGGCAGCCATCCTCAAGGTAATACTTGGTCTTAGGAGGATTTTAACACTATTTAGTGCTACCTTTGGGCTCTAGAAATCCTTATTTCACTGCCATCTTTGTGCACTTCACACTAGTTCACAAAACCTTCAATAAGTGCACTCCCCTCACTAAGCTTGGTTCATCAAGCTCATGGCTCTCTTCCAATCATAGCCCTAGCTCCATGGATGTTTGAAAATTGCAGAAAATAGTCCATGAGAGCAAGAGAACCCTTACCTTAATAAGTATGCTGAAATTGGAGCATGATCCTAGGTGCACTCAAGCAATAGTACCAAATAGCTTCCAGTTGTGCTTCCTTGACTTCAATTGCAAGTATTTTTGAGTTAGAAGGTATGGTGGCTATGGAGGAAGTGTGGCTATGTTCTTGGGCTGGAGGAGGATGAAAATGAGGGAGAGATAAGTGATTTGGCCACTTAAATGGCTTGAAATGAGCTTAAGGGCACAAAACACACGTAACAAGCTTATCCTTGCTTTATGTCATTTTCCTTCCCACTAATTATGGTTTCTTTGTCTTAAACTCATTGGTACACATGTGCCCAACATTTTTGTCTATTTATCAAGCCTTGGCTACCTCTCCCATGGTGGGATAATTCCACAATCTAACACTTTGACTTAAGTCAAAAGCTTGAACACCTTAAGGGTTATACCAAGACATTTAGGTCCTTAATGCCTTAAGTGTTTCTTTTGTCCAAACTTGTCTTCCATGAGTAATTTGGTCTTCCAATAGTACTTTTATACCATTCATTTCCTTTTCATAACTCTCCAAAGCTCTTTCTTGAGACTTGTGCAATTGACCACCCGAATTTTTAAAATCTTACAAAAAAGTCCATAAGTTGCTTAACAAACAAGAAATCCTTAAGGCTTTTCTTTGGGGCCAAGTTACCAACTTGGAACACTTTTAAGGAGGAGTTAATCATGCCTTTTACCCCCCACACTTCAGTCACTATGGTAAGAATTACACAATATAATGGTTTTTAGCCGTTATGACACACTTGTAATTCTGCCACTTTTGTGTGGTTGTAACAATGCATGTACATGTAGTGTATGTAAAATATGACAAGTATGTGAACATTTGAGTAATTTTTTGGCTATGTAAGTGATGTAGTGCAAAGCTACCTAAGTATGGATGATAGGCTCCCTACTTGTAAATTCCATTTTAGCCACATATGGTTGTTAAATGCAAGAGAATGTATTTCCTACATGTAACAGACATATATGGGTTAACCTTGGAGGGTTTTTCTATTGTGAATGAAGTGTTTGCATACTTGTTAAATTTTCTATGGGCAAAATGGTCATAAAGTAGCCAGAATTTTGACTCTGCACTTAAAGTTCTATATCTCCCTATGTAGAATGAATCTTGGTATGAAATTTTGACCACACCTAGAGGACATCTAGAGGTTGAACTAGAATTTTGAATTTCTGGATTTAAAGCCCAATAGCCGAAGATATGACGTTGCAAAGTTAGCTAAGTTACTATTCATTGAGTCAGAATTTTGTAACCAACTTAAAAAATCCATAACTTGGTCCATAGATGGGCTATTGATGTAAACCAAAATTCCTTGGTTTGCTCTAAGTCCCTACTTGATAATGGAGCAAAGAAAAGAGGGCATAATGTGGCTAGAATGATACAGTTTTTTAGTGGAAGTTACAGGTACAGTGGCGAACTTGACAAGATTGCCTAAGGTGTGGTAGCTAAGATTAAGACTTGTGGTAGTGTTTTCCTTCTTTGCTGTCATAGTGTGCATGAAATGTGAATGTGTGTGTGATAGTTGGACAAATATGCATGTGTTTACATAGTGCCCAAGAGGGCCACTTGGGCATGCACACTAAGGGTAATGTTCTGATGGCCTACAGAACATTACCAATCCTAAGAGTCTAAATGCACAATTTTGGCACCATAATTGGACTATCCTGGAGTAGGTAACAGAAGTTGATATTAGAGTATTGTTTGTACATATACATAGCATATAGTTGCGATGCATGCATTAACATACATGAACTCAGTTTGGTCAGCTACTAGTGTCAAGTACCATTGAAATGCCTATGATCTTTATATGTGCTCTATGATGAATCATCAATTTAGGAAGTAAACATGGTTACCACAAGTTGAGGGTAACCTCCTTGAAGGCTTCCTATTGATTCTAGGCAACAAAGAAATGGATAGAATAGAGGGAATCAAGGGCAACAGGGGGTACCAAACCCTGAAGTGCCTCAGGTTTGGTTAGAGCTTCCGAGAAACTTAGCTCTAGTCAATGAAAACTTAATGAGGCTGATTCAAGCACAATAGTGAGGAATCCAAGTAGCTCTAGCAGAACCAGTTCAGGATGCACAACAGCAACCAGAAGAGGATGCTAGGAACACATCTGAATATGTTCCTTCTAGAAGCTTAGAAGATACAAATGATGAGACCATTGAGGAGGAAGATGAGGATAGGAAAAATGCAAGAGAAAGAAGACTAACGTCTGAGATTGGTCAGGTGTCCAGGACCAAGCCCTTAGTCTATGACCATTCCTCCACTAGGAATGAGATTGAGGAAGACCATGAGAGAAAATTCAGGATAAGGTAGAGAGATCATAGAAAGCATCACCATACAGAGGGCTCTCATAGATCTAGAAGATGTGGATCAGAGGATCTAGGAGGCCTTGATTTGGTCAGACTGTTGGAGAGGTTCCAAGGCCTAAGACCTCCACTGTTAACACCACATAAAATGGGAGAATTACAAGTGTGTCATATTGGCTAAAAACCATTACATTGTGCAATTCTCACCATAGTGTTTGAAGTGTGGGGGGTAAAAGACATGATCAACACCTCCTTAAAAGTGTTCCAAGTTGGTAACTTGGTCCCCAAGAAAAGCCTTAAGGATTGCTTGTTTGTCAAGCAACCTATGGACTTTTTTGTAAGGTTTTGGAAATTCGGGTACTCAATTGCACAACTTTCACAAAAGAGATTTGGAGAGTTATGGGAAGGATATGAATGTTATGAAAGTGCTATTGGAGGACCAAATTGCTTATGGAAGACAACTAAGGACAAAGGAAACACAAAAAGGCATAAAGGACCTAAGTGTTCTAATGTAGGCCTTAAGATGTGTATGTCTATGACTTAAGTCAAACGAAAGTTTTGTGGGGTTATCCCACATAAGGAGGGCTGGTAAAGGAAGATAAGGATGGTCAAATGTGGGCCAAGTGATTAAGACTAAGAAACCATAGTCTTGTAGAATGGAAAATGACATAAGACAAGGTTAAGACTACTTAAGTGTGTTTAGAGTACTTTTGACTATTTAAGTAGTCAAGACCACCTTTGCTTATCTAAATTTTTGCCTCCACCAGCAAAAAGAAAGCCAGCCCTCTCTTCCACACTTCCTCCATAGCCACCATACCTTCAAACTCAAAACTACTTGCAATTGAAGTCAAGGAAGCACAATTGGAAGCTATTTGGTGCTATTGCTTGACTGCACCTAGGATCAAGCTCCAATTTCAGCATACCCATCAAGGTAAGGGTTATCTTGCTCTCATGGGTTGTTTTTTGTATTTTCAAACATCCATGGAGCTATGGCTAAGCTTGGAAGAGAGCCACGAGCTTGATGAACCAAGCTTATTGAGGGGAGTGCACTTATTGAAGGTTTTGTGACCTATTGTCAAGTGCACAAAGATGGCAGTAAAATGAGGGTTTCTAGAGCCCAAAGTTACTACTACCTAGTTTTAAAATCATCCTAAGACCAAGAATTAGCTTGAGGAGGGCTTCCATAGTGATTTGGTTAACTTTATTACATGTTTTATGGACTAACCTATGGTATATGTTGCTGCCACATTTCATGTGTTTGTTGTTTGTGTTTGGCTGCTGCATTTGGTTGCTATATCTTGTATATATGCAATGTGGTTTTTGTCTATTAGTGTCTTTGAATTCAGGTTTTAATGATGGTTACATTGCCTGTTGAATCCAAGTGCTACCCTTACTAAGTTTCTCAATGAAACTTACTCCCCTCAATTCTGTCATTTCAGGTCCAGCTGAAAGATCACCTTCAAACTAACCTTTTTAGTTTGAGTTTTGATCTGAAATTTCAGGTACATGAACTCCCATATGTCTATTTGTTATCTGGAAATTTTGGTGATTTTAAGAGCACATTTGGTATTTTTAATGGTGGTACTTACTGTGTTGTGCAGCAGCTGTCCAGCATCCTGTTTTTGGAGTCCATTGTGTCTCAGGACCTCCTGTAACCTAGGGTGCGTATTTAGATGAGTTAAGACCATATTTTAGTGAATGTATGCATTTACATGTGGTGTATGTAAAATGATACAAGTATGAAAACATTTGAGCAATGTTTTGGCTATGTAAGTGATGTGGTGCAAAGCTGCCTAAGTGTGAATGATGGGCTGCTTACTTGTAAATTCTGTTTTGACCACATAAAGTTGTTAAAATAAAGGGGATGTAATTCCTATGTTTAATTGAAATATATGGGATAGCCTTGGAGGGCTTTCCCCTTGTGAATGAAGTGTTTGCATGGTTTGGAAAAATTGTATGGGCAAAATGGTCCAAAAGTTGCCAGAATTTCGACTCTGGACATAAAGTTTAATATCTCCCTGTTTAGAATGAACCTTAGTATGAAATGTTGGTCACACCTAGAGTACATCCTAGAGGGTTAACTGGGCTTTGGAATTTCTGGATTTGGAGCCCTGTAGCCAAAGATATGACGTTGCAAAGTTGGCTGAGTTACTGTTAATTTGGTCAGAATTTTATAACCAACTTCAAAAATCTATAACTTGGTCCATAGGTGGGCTATTGATGTAAAAAAAAATTCCTTGATTTTATCTAAGTTTCTACTTGATAATGGGGTAAATAAAATAGGGGGCTATGTGGCTAGAATGATACAGTTTATTAGTGGAAGTTATAGGTGCAGTAGCTGGCAACTAGAACTTAACAAGATTGCCTAATGTGTGGAAGCCAAAACTAAGACTTGTGCTAGTGTTTTCCTTCTTTGCTGCCATCTAAATACATGCATATTGGTCCAACCATCACACACATATTCACATTGCATGCACACCATGGCAGCAAAGAAGGGTAGTGTTTTGATGGCCTATAGAACATTACCAATCCTGGGAGTCTAAATGCACAGTTTTGGCACCATAACTGGACTACCCCAGAGTGGGTAACATCCACAGTTTGATGGAAGAGTTGGGCCAGAGAGAACTGACGAGTGGTTAATCTTTATAGAAAAAATGTTTGAGAGGATGCCACTCAGCTCCACCAAGAAGGTGTCACTGGCTACTTACAACTTGGCAGGCAGTCCAGAGTTGTGGTGTAGAAACACTAGAGATAGGTATGGTTTCCAGAATGGCAAAAAGCCAAGAAGAGATATTGAGACGAGCTGGCCAGAGTTCGCACAGCTGTTTCAGGACCAGTACATTAGTGATGCTATCAAGGATATGAAGCAAGTTGAATTTGATGCTTTAAGGTAAGACAACCTCAGTGTCCTAGAGTATGAGCACAAATTCAATCAGTTCCTGGGGCTTGCTCCTCAGTATCATGGACTGGAGGAGTTGAAGGCCAAAAGATTTGTCAGAGGCCTAAAGTCAGAGATTACAAAGGCTGTTAGACCTTTTTGACCAGTTACATACTATGAAGTAGTGCAGAAAGCTCTACTAGTAAAGTAAGAGGAGTAAGAGACTAAGTACTCCCCTAGTGGACCAGGGGAAAGTAGTCAGGCAAGAGGTGTTGGGTTTCGTGAGCCAAACAAGCATAGCAGAATTTAACCAAAACCATCTAGGATCCAAGTGAAACGGGGTAAACCGGGTGTTCAAAAATTTTCATACCTAATTTTTGGTTAAGATCTCTCACCCAACTGTAGAGTCGAATCACTGAACCTGAACAGTTGACGTGTTTAGGCTCTCTATGGTATCCACACGAGCCTCTCGGGATCACCACGCTTCCACCACATCCCAGTAGATGCGTTTCTTTTGCGCTCGCAGTGCTAGCTTGCGTCCTCCAAGGAATTACAAGAAAAGAGTGCGGCTGTGCTTTTGGGAGGCTAAGGCAAGAAGCTCAAATTTCTCACGAAACGTTGTATTTATAGTGACACTCAACTTCCAGGCCTAATGGGTTTCAAAGCCCTAATCCAACTAGAATTCAATTTTGGGCTTAATAATGGCTCAACTTTTGGGCCCATTATTAATATGAAACTATTGTGAAATCATAACCCAAATAATTAGCCCATGCACTCCAATTATCCAAATAGCACTATGTGTGTAACCAAATAGGCTCTTACCACGTTGGCAATGATCATAAATCACATTTATGATCATAAGCAATGAGCAGTGTCTAGCAACACATCATTGCTACCTAAGTGACAAGATTATTGGTGATTTGACTAAACCTTTATAATCATTACCGATATATGCCATTGTCCCTTTGTCCAAGATATCTGGACTAAGCACGAAACATGGAATGTGTCACTCTCGTACAACCCAATCTTTGGTTTATTGATTACCGAGTAGACCAACTTAAACTGATGACATTGATATCATATATCAACTCATCCGAGCATGGCCATGCATTTTTTCTAAGTCTTACTCCATCAAGGGGCCTGAAGATGTCTCTCCCGTTGCCTGGGAGGGATAAATCCCATCTTGATCATACAAATCCTTCCACATGATATGTGACATACCCAATGACCTCCTTCAAGTTCACTCAGTCACGAGCAACAAAGGGGAGTATCAAAGTATGTGACTCATATGTAGGGAACCTTGATGATCTTAGGTCGAAGAACTACATATACCATGATCACTATAAGAATCACTTATGACACTCATATAACGATCCATATAGTGTTCTCATGGTGGGTCGGTCCAGTTCTCCAACTTGTACCCATATGTAGACTACATATCTCATATTAGTCTCCACATATATTAGTCGTTATGTATTATTGCAACCCGCTCCACAATAATACTAGACTAGGGACATTTGAGAATCTCATTATTCTAGGGTTACAATTATGTTTATTACATTACACAAAAACAAAATAACAAACATAATTGCTGGATTAATGCCTTAATAAAATATCATGACTCAATGTGGAAAAAATACAATCATCTCATGATTGGCTTTTGGGCACAACACTCACAATCTCCCACTTGCACTAAAATCCAGTCATCCATGTATCTTATACCGATGGACCTAGAATGGCTATCATGCTTTTGCTGCGTAAGGGGCTTTGTTAGTGGATCATCAATGTTGCTGTCTGTCGAAGTGCTGCATATCCTTACATCACCCCTCTTGATGATCTCCCTAATGAGATGATGGCATCAGAGTTTGTGTTTGGATTGCTGGTGAGATTGAGGTTCCTTAGCCTGTGCGATTACTCCATTGTTGTCACAATAGATCTCTATCGGGTCGGCAATGCTTGGAACGACTCCAAGTTCAGTGGTGAACTTCTTGATCCAAACTGCCTCATTCACAACATTAGAGGTGGCAATGTACTCAAATTCTATTGTAGAGTCAGCTACTGTCTCTTGTTTTTAACTCTTCCAGCACCACCACCAATACAAAACACATAACCAGATTGTGATCTAGAATCATCCTTATTGGATTGGAAGCTTGCATCGGTGTAACCCCTTACAATGGGCTCATCTTCACCTCCAAAGACCAAGAATGCATCCTTAGTCCTTCGTAAGTACTTAAGGATGTTCTTAACAGCTGTCCAGTGACTATCACCGGGGTTCAATTGGTTCTTAACAACTGTCCAGTGACTCTCACCAGGGTTCGATTGGTACCTACTCGTCATGCTTAAGGCATATGAGACATTGGGATGAGTACATATCATGGCATACATGATAGATCCAATTGCTGAAGCATATGGAATCTTACTCATGCGTTCTCTCTCCTCGGGTGTACTCGGACACTGAGATCTAGAAAGAGTTATACCATGTGACATGGGCAAGAACCCTTTCTTGGAATCTTGCATGCTAAACCTCTTTAGCACCTTGTCAATGTATGTACTTTGACTTAGGCCAAGAAGCTTTCTAGATCTATCTCTATAGATCCTGATGCCTAGCACATAGGCTGCTTCATCCAAGTCCTTCATAGAGAAACATTTCCCCAGCCAAGTCTTCATAGACTGTAGCTCAGGGATGTCATTCCTGATGAGTAGTATGTCATCTACATACAACACCAAGAAGACAATAGCGCTCCCACTAACCTTCTTGTAGACACAAGGTTCATCTTCATTTTTGATAAAACCAAACTTTTTGATTGCTTCATCAAAATGAAGATTCCAACTTCGAGAAGCTTGCTTCAGTCCATAAATTGACCTTTGCAACTTTCACACTTTATTGGCGTTCTCAGGAGTGACAAAACCCTCAGGTTCTGTCATGTACACATTCTCAAGTAGCTTTCCATTTAGGAATGCAGTTTTGACATCCATTTGCCATATCTCATAATCATAGTGTGCAGCAATAGCAAACAAAATTCAGATGGATTTAAGCATAGCAATTGGTGAAAAAGTTTTATCATAGTCAACACCATGAATTTGCTTGAAACCTTTTGCAACCAATCGTCCCTTAAAGGTAATCACATTACCATCCATGTCAGTTTTCTTCTTGAAAACCTATGTGTACCCTATGGGTTTTACCCCTTCAGGTGGGTCAACCACAGTCCATACTTGGTTTTCATACATGGATTCCATCTCGGATTTCATGGCCACTAGCCACTTCTTAGAGTCAGGCCCCGACATAGCTCGTTGGTAGGTTGTGAGTTGCTCATCCAGATCCATGAGCATTACATCACCAGTGTGAGTCATGAGAAATCCATATCTCTCAGGCTCACGCCGAATCCTACCAGACCTACGTGGGCTTTGTGCTACAGGAACAAACTCCTGAACCACAACATCTTGTGGTGTCTGTTCAGGTTCCATTTCAAGTTCGATGTCTCCTTGTTGTTCTTGAATTTCTTCAAGTTCTACTTTCCTCCCAATAGTTTCTTTATAGATAAACTCTTTCTCTAAAAGGACACCAGTTCGAGCAATAAACACTTTTTGCTCAGAAGGATTGTAAAAATAGTAACCCTTTGTTTCTTTAGGATACCTAACAAAAAGGCATTTTTGAGATTTAGGCCCTAGTTTGTCAGAGGATTGACGTTTCAAAAAAGCATCATAGCCCCAAATCTTCATAAAAGAAAAATTGGGATGCCTCCCACTCCATATCTCCTATGGTGCCTTTTGAACCGATTTAGATGGAACTCGGTTTAGTGTAAAAGCGGCTGTCTCTAGAGCATGTCCCCAAAAGGAGTTTGGAAGGTCAGCTTGACTCATCATAAAATGAACCATGTCTAACAGAGTTCGATTTCTCCTTTCAGATACACCATTCCATTGAGGTGTACCTGGTGGAGTGAGTTGTGATACTATACCACACTCCTTCAGATAGTCAAGGAATTCTCGATCCAAGTACTCTCCACCTTGATCTGATCGAAGCACTTTGATACTCTTCCCGAGTTGATTTATTACTTCATTATTGAATTCTTTGAACTTTTAAAAGGATTTTGACTTGTGTCTCATATAGCCATATCTGCTGAAGTCATCAGTGAAAGTAATGAAGTATTGGAAACCTCCTCTAGCTTGTGTAGACATAGGGCCACATACATCACTATGTATGAGTCCTAGTAAGTCATTAGCCCTTTCACTTTGCCCTGTGAATGGGGCTTTGGTCATCTTGCCCAACAAACATGACTCACATGTCTCATATGATTCAAAATCAAATTAGCCCAAGAGTCCATCCTTATGGAGCTTGGATATGTGGGTCTCATTTATAGATTACCGAGTAGACCAACTTAAACTGATGACATTGATATCGTATATCAACTCATCCGAGCAAGGCCATGCATTTTTCTAAGTCTTACTCTATCAAGGGGCCCGAAGATATCACTCCCGTTACATAGGAGGGACAAATCCCATCTTGATCATCCAAATCCCTCCGCATGATATGTGACATACCCAATGACCTCCTTCAAGTTCACTTAGTTACAAGCAACAAAGGAAAGTATCAAAGTATGTGACTCACATGTAGGGAGCCTTAATGATCTTAGGTCGAAGGACTACATATACCATGATCACTATGATAATCACTTATGACACTCATATAACGATCCATGTAGTGTTCTCATGGTGGGTCGGTCTAGTACACAAGTTCTCCAACTTGTACCCGTATGCAGACTATATATCTCATATTAGTCTCCACATATGCTAGTCATCATGTATTATTGCAACCCGCTCCACAATAATACTAGAGTAGGGACGTTTGAGAATATCATTATTCTAGGGTTACAATTTTGTTTGTTAAGTTACGCAGAAACAAAAACAACAAACATAATTGCTGGATTAATGCCTCAATAAAATATCATGACTCGATGTGCAAAAATACAATCATCTCACGAATACCAAAGGAAGATTTACAACTTGTTTAGAATGGAATGGAAGCATTCACAACTTGTTACCACCTCACAAAATGGGAGAATTACAAGTGTGTCATAATGGCTAAAAACCATTATATTGTTTAATTCTCACCATAGTGATTGTAGTGTGGGGGGGAAAAAGGTATGATCAACACCTCCTTAAAAGTGTTCCAAGTTGGTAACTTGTTCCGCAAGAAAAGCCTTAAGGATTGCTTGTTCCTCAAGCAACATATGGACTTTTTTGTAAGATTTTGAAAATTTGGGCACTCAATTGCAAAACTTTCACAAAAGAGATTTGGAGAGTTATTGGAAGGATATGAATGGTATGAAAGTGCTATTGGAGGACCAAATTGTTTATGGAAGACAACTAAGGACAAAGAAAACACCAAAAGGCAGAAAGGACCTAAGTGTTCTAATGTAGGCCTTAAGATGTGTAAAGGAAGATAAGGATGGTCAAATTTGGGCTAAGAGGTTAAGACTAAGAAACCATAGTCTTGTAGCAACGAAAATGACATAAGACAAGGTTAAGACTACTTAAGTGTGTTTAGTGTACTTTTGACTATTTAAGTAGTCAAGACCACCTTTGCTTCTCTAAATTTCGGCCTCCACCAGCAAAAAGAAACCCAGCCCTCTCCTCCACACTTCCTCCATAGGCACCATACCTTCAAACTGAAAACTACTTGCAATTAAAGTCAAGGAAGCACAATTGGAAGCTATTTGGTGCTATTGCTTGAGTGCACCTAGGATCAAGGTCCAATTTCAGCATACCCATCAAGGTAAGGGTTCTCTTGCTCTCTTGGGTTGTTTTATGTATTTTCAAACATCCATGGAGCTAGGGCTAAGCTTGGAAGAGAGCCATGTGCTTGATGAACCAAGCTTAGTGAGGGGAGTGCACTTATTGAAGGTTTTGTGACCTAGTGTGAAGTGCACAGTGATGGTAGCGAATTTCTGGGTTTCTAGAGCCCAAAAGTTAGTACTAACTAGTGTTAAAATCCTCCTAAGACCAAGAATTAGCTTGAGGAGGGCTGCCATAGTGATTTGGTTACGTTTATTATGTGTTTTATGGACTAACCTATGGTATATGTTGCTGCCACATTTCATGTGTTTGTTGTTTGTGTTTGGCTACTGCATTTGGTTGCTATATCTTGTATATATGCATTGTGGTTTTTGTGTTTTAGTGTCTTTGGATGCAGGTTTTAATGAGGGTTACATTGCCTATTGAATCCAAGTGCTACCCTTACTAAGTTTCTCAATGAAACTTACTCCCCTCAATTCTGTCATTTCAGGTCCAGCTGAAAGATCACCTTCAAACTAACCTTTGTGGTTTGTGTTTTGATCTGATATTTCAGGTACATGAACTTCCACATGTCTAGTTATGATCTGGAAATTTTGGTGATTTTAGTAGCCCATTTGGTACTTTTAATGGTGGTACTTATTGTGTTGTGCAGCAGCTGTCCAGCATCCTGTTTTTGGAGTCCATTGTGTCTCAGGACCTCCTGTAACCCAGGGTGCATATTTAGCTGAGTTAAGACCATATTGTAGTGCATGTATGCATGTGTATGTAGTGTATGAAAAATGAGACAAGTATGAGAACATTTGAGTAAATTCTGTTTTGACCACATAAAGTTGTTAAAAGAAATGGAATTTAATTCCTATGTATAGTGGACATATATGGGATAGCCTTGGAGGGTTTTACCCTTGTGAAAGAAGTTTTTGCATGGTTTGGAAAAGTTGTATGGGAAAAATGGTCCAAAAGTTGCTAGAATTTCGACTGTGGACCTAAAGTTTCATATCTCCCTGTGTCGAATAAATCTTGGTATGAAATTTTGACCACACCTAGAGGACATCTAGATGGTTAACTGGGCTTTGGAATTTCTAGATTTAGAGCCTTGAAGCCAAAGATATGACATTGCAAAGTTGGCTGAGTTACTGTTCATTTGGTCAGAATTTTGTAACCAACTTCAAAAATCCATAACTTGGTCCATAGATGGGCTATTGATGTAAAACAAAATTCCTTGGTTTGCTCTAAGTCTCCACTTGATAATGGAGAAAATAAAACAAGGGGTATGTGGCTAGAATGATACAGTTTTTTACTGGAAGTTACTGGTGCAGTACCTGGTCACTAGGACTTAAGAAGATTGCGTAATGTGTGGAAGCCAAAACTAAGACTTGTGCTAGTGTTTTCCTTATTAGCTGCCATAGTGTGCATAAATGTAAATATGTGTGTTATGATCAGACCAATATGCATGTATTTACATAGTGCTCAAGAGGGTCACTTGAGTCTGTACACTAGGGGTGTTGTTCTGATGACCTACAGGATACACCAAACTTGGGAGTTTAAATGCACAGTTTTGGCACCATAACTGGACTACCTCGGAGTGTGTAACACAACTAGTACGAAATAGAAATAATCACAACTTGTTTGGAATGGAATGGAAACATTCATAACATGTTTGGAACAGAAATATTCATAGTTAGTCTAGAATGGAATCAAAACATTGGAACAGAAACAATAAAAACTAGTTCGGAATAAAAATATTCCTAAATTGTTTGGCATGGAAACATTCACAACTTGCCTAGATTGAAATGGAATGAATCACAACTAGTTTTGAATGTTTAGAATAGAAACAATCACAAAATATTTAGAATAGAAATATTCATAACTATTATGGAATTGAAATGTTCACAACTTCTATTCACAACTACTTTACAGTAGAAACATACACAATTAGTTTAGAATGTTATGGACACATTCACAAGTAATTTAGAATAGAAACATTTAGAACTTGGTTGGAATAGGAACTGTTACCCATTTCAGGTTAGTCCAGTTATGGTACCAAAGTTGTGCATTTAAAACTCCTAGGATTGATATGTTTTGTCCGCCATCAAAACAATACCCTTAGTGTGCATACCCAAGTGGCCCTCTAGGGTACTATGTAAATGCATGGATATTGGTCCAACCATTACACACGTATTCACATTTTATGCACACCATGGCAGCAAGGAAGGAAAACACTAGCACAAGTCTTAATCTTCGCTACCACACATTAGGCAATGTTATTAAGTGTAAGTGACAAGCAACTGCACCTAAAACTTCTTCCAAAAAACTATATTAATCTAGCCATGTAACCCTTATTTTCTTTGCTTCATTTTCAATTAGCGTCTTTAGGCAAACCAAAGAATTTTGTTTTACATAAATAGCCCACATATGGCCAAGTTATGGAATTTTGAAGTTGATTAAAAAATTGACCAAATGAACAGTAACTTAGCCAAATTTTCAACATCATATCTTTGGCTACAAGGCTCCAAATTCAGAAATTCCAATACCCAGTTCAACCTCTAGATGTTCTATAGGTGTGATCAATATTTCATACCAAGATTCAATCTACAAAGGGAGGTATAGAAGTTCGAGTACATAGTCCAAATTCTAGTCACTTTATGACCATTTCGCCCATATAAATTTTCATAAGTGTGCAAACACTTCATTCACAAGGGGGTAAGCCCTTCAAGGCTATCTCTTACAAGTCCAATACACATAAGAATTACATGATCTTGCATCTAGCAAGTTTATGTGACCAAAAAAAAATTCACAAGTAAGCAGCCTATCATTCACACTTAGGCAGCTTTGCACCACATCACATACATAGCCAAAACATTACTCAAATGTTCACATACTTGTCTCATTTTATGTACACTAGATATAAATGTATACATTCACTACATAATGGCCTTAACTTAGATAAATATGCACCCTAAGTTATAGGAGTGCCTAAGACATGATGGACTCCAGGAGCCAGATGCTGGACAGCTACTGCATAACACAGTAAGCACCATCACTAAAAATACCAAATGTACTACTAAAATCACTAAAATTTACATATCACAACTAGATACATGGGAGTCAGAATACCTAAAGTTTTAAATCAAAACTCCACAAAGGGACATTTTGAATGTGATCTGTCTACTGGACCTAATATGGTAGAATTAAGAAGAGTAAGTTTCGTTGTGAAACTTAGTATGGGAAACACTTGGTTTCTTAAGGAAATGTGACCCTCATTAAAAACTGCATCCAAAGACACAAAAACACAAAACCACAATTCATATGTACGAGATAGAGTAACCAAATGCAGCAGCCATTCACAACCAACAAACAAGTTATGAATGTTTCTTCTCCAAACGAGTTGTGAATGTTTCCATTCCATTCTACATAATTATGAATGTTTGCATTCCAAAACCAGTTGTGAATGTTTCAATTTCATTTTAAAAAAGTTGTGAAAGTTTCTATTTCAAACTATTATTGAATGTTTCCATTCTAAACTATTGTTGAATGTTTCCATTCTGTACTTAACAAGTTGTGAATGTTTCTATCCCAAATTACTTGTTAATGTTTCAATTCCAAATTAGTTATAAATGTTTCCGTTCCAAGAAAGTTACGAAAGTTTCGAATCTGTTATAAACTAGTTGTGAATGTTATAAATGTTTTTGTTTGAAACTACTTATGATTGTTTCCATTCCAAACTAGTTGTGGATGTTTCCATTCCAAACTAGTTATGAATGTTTCCATTCCATTCTAGACATGTTGTGAATGTGTTTATTCTAAACTAGCAGTGAATGTTTTCACTCCATTATAAACATATTGTGAATGTTTTTATTCAAAACTAGTTATGAATGTTTTTATTCCAAGCTAGCTATGAATGTTTCCATTCCATTTGAAACTAATTTTGAAAGTTTCCATTCCATTCTGAACAAGTTATAAATGTTTCTTTTCCAAACTAGTTGTAAACAATTCCATTCCATTTTAAAAGAATTGTGAATGTTTCTTCTCTAAATAAGTTGTGAATGTTCTATTTTAAACAAGTTGTGAACATTTTGATTCTAAACTAGTTTGGAATGTTTCCATTACATTCTAAACAAGTTATGAATGTTTCTATTTCAAACAAGATGTGAATGTTGCCGTTTGATTCTATATAAGTTGTGAGTGTTTCTATTCTCAACAAGTTATGATTGTTTTTATTCCAAACTACTTGTGAATGCTTATATTCCAAACTAGTTGTGAATCTTTTCATTCCATTCTAAACAAGTTGTGAACGTTTTTATTCCAAACTAGTTGTGAACAATTCCATTTTGAACTAGCTGTGAATGTTTCTATTCCTAACTAGCTGTGAATGTTTCCATTCCATTCTTAACTAGTTGTGAATGCCTCTATTCCAAACTAGTTTTGAATGATTCAATTCCATTCTAAAGAAGTTGTGAATGTTATTGTTTTGAACAATTTGTGAATGTTTTTGTTCCATACTTAACAAGTTTTGAATGTTTTTATTTCGAACTCATTGTGGATGCTTGTATTCCAAATTAGTTGTGAATGTTTCCATTCTATTCTATACAAGCTGTGAATGTTTCTATCCCAAACTTTTTTTGAAAGTTTCTATTTGATTCTAAAAAGTTATGAATGATTCTATTGCCAACAAGTTGTCAATGCTTCCATTCCATTCTAAACAAGTTATGAATATCTATTTTCCAAGCTATTTATGAATGTTTCCATTCCATGCTTAACAAGTTGTGAATATTTCTATGCCATACTAGTTATGAATGTTTCCATTCCATTCCAAATTAGTTGTGAATGTTTCTATTCCATTCCAAACTAGTTGTAAATGTTTTCATTCCATTCTAAACAAGTAGTAAATGTTTCTATGCCAAACTAGTTGTAAACGTTTCCATTTCATTCTAAGTAAGTTGTGAATGATTCTTTTCTAATTAAGTTGTCAATGTTTCTATTCGAAACTAGTTTTGAACAAAAACATTCTCAACTTGTTTACAATGGAATGGAAATATCCATGACTAGTTTGGAGTAGAAACATTCACAACTAATTTGGAATAGAAACTTTCATGACTACTTTAGATTGGAAACATTCACAACTTGTTTTGGAATAGAAGTATTCACAACTAGTATAGAATAGAATGGAAAGATTCACAACTAGTTCAGAAGAAAAACATTCACAACTTGTTTGGAATGTAATGGAAACATTCATAACTAGTTTGGAACTGAAACATTGACAACTTGTTTGGTATAGAAACATTCACAACTTGTTTGGAAAAGAATCATTCACAACTTGTTTAGAATGGAATGGAAATGTTTACAACTAGTTTGGCATAGAAACATTTCCAACCTATTTAGAATAGAATGGAAACATTCACCGCTAGTTTGGAATGGAATCAAAACATTCATAACTAGTTTGGAATGGAATGGAAACATTCACAACTAGTTTGGAATAAAGACATTCACAACAAATTTGGAATATAAACATTCACAACTAGTTTTGTATAGAAACATTCATAACTTGTTTAGAATGGAATGGAAACATTCAAGACTAGGTTGGAATCAAAACATTCACAACTAGTTTATAATGGAATGGAAACATTTACGACTAGTTTGGAATAGAAACATTCACTACTTGTTTGAAATAGAAACATGCACAACTAGTTTATAATAGAAACATTCACAACATTCACAAATTGTTTAGAATGAAATAGAAACATTCACAACAAGTTTGGAACAGAAACGTTGACAACTAGTTTGAAATAGAAACATTCAAAACTCTATGAATGTTTATATTTGAAACTAGTTGTGAATGTTTCCATTCCATTCTTTACCGTTCCTTCCTCATTTTTAGCCATCACCAGCTAGAGTGCCTTCCTTAGCTCCTCCATAAGCTTCCATAGGCACCATATCTCAATCTCCCAAGAAGTCACAAAGAAAGGCAATCGGAAGCAACAAGAAAGAGAAAAACCCTAGTTTTCAGGTTTGTTGTGTATCTCTTGAAGATTTCAGCCTTCATAGCTTAGGTAAGGGTTTTATTTTCATGTTTCATGGTTTTTTACTATTATAATATGATTATCAAGCATCCATGAAGCTAATACCATGCTTGGAAGAGAGCAAAAAGCTCAAGAAACCAAGTATGGAAGGGGAGTGCATGAACAAGGTTCCAGCCTTACTATTTTTCTTGCACTAAGATGGTAGTGTTTATAGGGGTTTCTTGAGACCACGTTAGTACTAAATAAGAACAATTAACCTTCTAAGACCAAGCATTAGCTTGAGGAGGGCTGCCATAGTGATTACATATTGTTTATTTGATTATTTATAGACAAACCCTAATGATGTATTGCTGCCAGTATTGCATTTGACTGTATTCTATTTGTTTGTGCATTTGGATGGCCATATTTTTGGTATATGTTCTTTCTTTTTGTGTTTTAATGTCTTTGGATTTCAGGTATGTTGCTGGGAATTCAAGTTTCTAATGATAAGCCCTTACTAAGTTTCATTCAAGAAACTTACCCCCTTTCTGTCCATGTCAAGTCCAATAGAAAGATCATATTCAAACTAACCTTTATCATTTGATTTTTGATCTGAAATTTCAGGTACATGAACTTCCATGTGTCTAGTTATGATTTGGAAAGTTTGGTGATTTTAAGACCACATTTGGTAGTTTTAGTGATTGTGCTTATTGTGTTATGCACTCCTATAACATAGGGTGCATATTTAGCTGGGTTAAGAACATTATGTAGTGCATGGATGCATGTACATGTAATGCATGTGAAGTTTGGACAATGTATGTGAACATTTGTGGGATGTTTTGCTACGTATGAGGATGCTATACACAGGTTGCCTAAGTGTGCAATATAGGCTGCTCGTTTGTAAATTTTGGTATTGGCTTTATAAAGATGCTAGCTACAAGGGAATGTAATTCCTAGGTGTCTTGGACTTGTATGGAATAGCCTTGAGGGTTTAGCCATTGTGAATGAAGTGTTTGCATGCTTATAAAATTTTGTATGGGCAAACTGGTCATAAAAGTGATTAGAATTTTGACCCTGCACTCTAAGCCCCATAACTTCATGAGTAGAATGAATATTGGTATGAAATTTTGACCACGTCTAGATCACATCTAGAGGTTTAACTGGGATTTGGAGTTTATTGATTTGGAGCCCTGTACCCAAAGTTATGATGTTGCAAAATTGGCTAAGTTACTGTTCATTTGGTAAGAATTTTGTAACCAATTTAAAAAATCCATAACTTGGTCCATAGGTGGTCTATTGATGTAAAAATTTGTTTTTTCATTTTCTCTAAACCTCTAATTGATAATGGAACAAATAAAACATGGGGTTACATGGCTAGAATGATACATTTTATTAGAGAAAGTTTGGGTGCATTGGCTAGAATTTTTGAACCTAGTAAGAATGCTTCATGTGTGGAAGCAAAAACTAAGACTTTTGCTAGTGTTTTCCTTCTTAGGTACCATAGTGTGCATATATGTGAATACATGTGTTATGGTTAGACCAATACACATGTATTTACATGGTGCTCAAGAGGGTCACTGGAGTATGTACACTAGAGGTGTTACTCTGACGACTTGCAAGACACACTAATCCTGGGAGTTTAAATGCACACTTTTGGCACCATAATTGGATTACCCCAGAGTGGGTAACACAAAGGGTTACTATTTCTACAATCCTTCTAAGCAAAAAGTGCTTGTTGCTCGAATTGCTGTCTTTCTGGAGAAAGAGTTTATCTCTAAAAGAACCAGTCGGAGGAAATTATAACTTGAAGAAATTCAAGAACAAGAAGAGAACATTGAACATGAAATGGAACCTAAACATACAGTACAAGATGTTGTGGTTCAAGAGTCTGTTCCTGTATCATAGACCCACGTAGACCTGGTAAGATTCGACGTGAGCCTGAGAGATATGGATTTTGTTAGTGTTGTGCCCAAAATCCAATCATGAGATGATTGTATTCTTTGCACATTGATTCATGATATTTTCTTAAGGCATTAATCCAGCAATTATGTTTGTTGTTTTGTTTCTGCGTAACGTAATAAAGATAATTGTAACCTTAGAATAATGATATTCTCAAACATCCCTAGTCTAGTATTATTGTGGAGCGGGTTGTAATAATACATAATGACTAGCATATGTGGAGACTAATATGAGATATGTAGTCTACATATGGGTACAAGTTGGAGAACTTGTGTACTGGACCGACCCACCATGAGAACACTACATGGATCGTTATATGAGTGTCATAAGTGATTCTCATAGTGATCATGGTATATGTAGTCCTTTGACCTAAGGTCATCAAGGTTCCCTACATGTGAGTCACATACTTTGATACTTTCCTTTGTTGCTTGTAACTGAGTGAACTTGAAGGAGGCCATTGGGCATGTCACATATCATGCAGAGGAATTTGTATGATCAAGATGGGATTTGTCCCTCCTATGTAACGGGAGTGATATCTTCAGGCCCCTTGATAGAGTAAGACTTAGAAAAATGCATGGCCATGCTCGGATGAGTTGATGTACAATATCAATGTCATCAGTTTAAGTTGGTCTACTCGGTAATCAAGAAACCAAAGATTGAGCTATACACGAGTGACAAATTCCATGTCTCGTGCTTAGTCTTGATATCTTGGACAAAGGGACAATGGCATATATCAGTGATGATCATAAAGGTTTAGTCGAATTACCGACAATCTTGTCACTTGGGTAGCAATGATGTGTTTCTAAACACCGCTCATTGCTTATGATCATAAATGTGATTTATGATCATTGCCAACGTGGTAAGAGCCTATTGGGTCGCACACATAGAGCTATTTGTATCATTAAAGTGCATGGGCTAATTATTTGGGTTATGGTTTCACTTTAATTTCATATTAATAATGGTCCCAAGAGTTAAGCCATTATTAAGCCCGAAATTAAAGCCTAATTGGATTAGGGCTTTGAAACCCATTAGGCCTGAAAGTTTAGTCTTACTATAAATACAACTTTTAGTGAGAAATTCGCAGGTCTGCTTGCCCTAGCCTCGCAAAAAGGACAACCGCACTCTTCTCTTACAATTCCTTGGAGGACGCAAGCTAGCACTGCGAAAGTAAGAGAAACGCATTTGCCGGGATGTGGTGGAAGTGTGGTGATCCTGAGAGGCTCGTGTGGATACCATAGAGAGCTTGAACATGTCAACTGTTTAGGTTTTGTGATTCGACTCTACAGTTGAGTGAGAGATCTCAACCAAAAATTAGGTATGAAAATTTTCGAACACCTAGTTTACCCCGTTTCTCTTGGATCCTGAAGGGATTCAGTTAAATTCCGCTGCGCTGTTTGGCTCCCAAAACCCAACAGATTTCTCGTGACTCACACTAGCAATGTGATGCTCATGGATCAGAATGAGCCCACAACCTACCAACAAGCCATATCGGGGCTTGACTCTAAGAAGTGGCTAGTGGCCATGAAAACCGAGATGGAATCTATGTATGAAAACCAAGTATGAGCTTTGGTTGATCCACCTGAAGGGGTAAAACCTATAGGGTGCAAATGGGTTTTCAAGAAGAAAACTGACATGGATGGTAATGTGATCACCTTTAAGGGATGATTGGTTCCAAAAGGTTTCAAGCAAATTCGTGGTAGTGACTGATGAAACCTTTTCACCAGTTGCCATGCTTAAATCCATTAAAATTTTGTTCGCTATTGCTGCACACTATGAATATAAGATATGGAAAATGAATGTCAAAACTGCATTCCTAAATGGAAAGTTACTTGAGGATGTGTACATGACACAACCCGAGGGTTTTGTCACTCCTAAGAATGCCAATAAAGTGTGCAAGTTGCAAAGGTCCATTTATGGATTGAAGCAAGCATCTCGAAGTTGGAATCTTTGTTTTGACGAAGCAATCAAAGAGTTTAGTTTTATCAAAAAAGAAGATGAACCTTGTGTCTACAAAAAGGTTAGTGGGAGCGTTACTGTCTTCTTGGTGTTGTATGTAGATGACATACTACGTGTTGGGAATGATGTTCCTGAGCTACAGTCTATAAAGACTTCGCTATGAAAATGTTTCTCTATGAAGAACTTGGGTGAAGTAGCCTTGTGTTAGCCATCAGGATATATAGAGATAGATCTAGAAAGCTTCTCGGCCTAAGTCAAAGTACATACATTGACAAGGTGCTACAAAGGTTTAGCATGCAAGATTCCAAGAAAGGATTCTCACCCATGTCACATGGTATAACTCTTTTTAGATTTCAATGTCCAAGTACACCCGAGGACAAAGAGCACATGAGTAAGATTCCATATGCCTCAGCAATTGGATCTATCATGTATTCCATGATAAGTACTAGTCCCGATGTCTTGTATGCCTTGAGCATGATGAGCAGGTACCAATCAAACCCCAGTGAAAGTCACTGGACAGCTGTTAAGAACATACTTACATACTTATGAAGCACCAAGGACGTATTCTTGGTCTTTGAAGGTGAAGATGAGCTCATTGTAAGGGGTTACACCGATGCTAACTTCCAATCCAATAAGGATGATTTTAGATCACAATCTGGTTATGTGTTTTGTATTGGTGCTGGTGATGTTAGCTAGAAGAGTTCCAAGCAAGAGACAGTAGTCCACTCTACAACAAAATATGAGTACATTGCCACCTTTGAAGCTGCGAAGGAGGTAGTTTGGATTAAGAAGTTCATCACTGAACTTGGAGTTGTTCCAAGCTTTACCGACCTGAGAGAGCTCTATTGTGACAACAATGAAGCAATCACACAGGCTAAGGAACCTCGATCTCACCAGTGATCCAAACACATACTCCGATGCTATCATCTCACCAGAGAAATCATCAAGATGGGTGATTTGAGCATATGCAGGACTTCAACAGACTGCAACATTGCTGATCCGCTGATAAAGCCCTCTAGGCAACAGAAGCATGATAGCCATTCTAGGTCCATTGCTATTAGATACATGGATGATTGGCTTTATTGTAAGTGGGAGATTGTTATTGTTGTGCCCAAAAGTCAATCATGAGATGATTGTACTTTTGCACATTGAGCGATGATATTTTATAATGGCATTAATCCAGCAACTATGTTTGTTATTTTATTTTTGCGTAATATAATAAACATAATTGTAACCCTAGAATAATGATATTCTTAATTGTCCCTAGTCTAGTATTATTGTGGAACGGGTTTCAATAATACATAACGACTAGCATATGTGGACACTAATATGAGATATGTAGTCTACATATGGGTACAAGTTGGAGAACTTGTTACTGGATTGACCCACCATGAGAATGCTACATGGATCATTATATGAGTTTCAGAAGTGATTCTCATAGTGATCATGATATATGTAGGCCTTTGACCTAAGGTCATCAAGGTTCCCTACATGTTAGTCACATACTTTGACACTTCCATTTGTTGCTCGTAACTGAGTGAACTTGAAGGAGGTCACTGGGTATGTCACATATCATGCAGAGGGTTTGGTATGATCAAGATAGGATTTGTCCCTCCTATGTAACAGGAGTGATATCTTTAGGCCCCTTGCTATAGTAAGACTTAGAAAATACATGGCCATACTCAAATGAGTTGATATACAATATCAATGTCATCAATTTAAGTTAGTCTACTTGATAATCAAGGAACCAAAGATTGGGCTATATGAGAATGACAGATTCCACGTCTTGTGCCTAGTCTTGATATCTTGGACAAGGGGACAATGGCATATATGGGTAATGATCATAAAGGTTTAGTCAAATCACCGACAATATTGTCACTTGGGTAGCGATGATGTGTTGCTAGACACCGCTCATTGGTTATGATCATTGCCAATGTGGTAAGAGCCTATTGGGTCACACACATAGAGCTATTTGGATTGCTAGAATGCATGGGCTAATAATTTGGGTAATGGTTTCATAATAGTTTCATATTAATAATGGGCCCAAAAGTTGAGCCATCATTAAGCCTGAAATTAAAGCCTAATTGGATTAGGGCTTCGAAACCCATTAGCCATAGAAGTTGAGTGTCACTATAAATACAACTTTTAGTGAGAAATTAGAAGCATTCCCCTAGCCTCCCAAAAAGGACAACCGTACTTTTCTCTTGCAATTCCGTAGAGGATGCAAGCGAGCACTGTGAGCACAAAAGAAATACATTTTTCGGGACATGGTGGAAGTGTGGTGATCCCAACAAGCTCGTGTAGATACCATAGAGAGCTTGAACATGTCAACTGGTTAGGTTTTGTAATTCGACTCCACAGTTGGGTGAAAGATCTCAACTGAAATTAGGTATGAAAATTTTTGAACACCCAGTTTACTCTATTTTGCTTGGATCCTGAAGGTTTTCAGTTAAATTCCACTACGCTTCTCTGGCTCCTAAAATTCTTACATACAAAGCATATCGACCGTGGGAATTTTAAATGCACAATTTTAGCACCATAACTGGACTACCCCGGAGTGGGTAACAGAAGTAATCAATGATCAAAGGTTGGTGGTAGATCTTGAAAAGGTTAGAGCAATCCTGCATTGGAAGCAACCCCAAAATGTTAAGGAAGTTAGCAGTTTGTTGGGGTTAGCTGGCTATTGCAGAGGATTTGTACCTAAGTTATCTATTATAGTAGCCTCTATGACTCAACTAACCAGAAAGGACCAGAGGTTTATCTAGGAAAGTAAGTGTGAAGATAGCTTCTAGGAGCTTAAGAGGAGCTTGACAATAGCTCCTGTGTTAGTCTTACTTGATGCCCGGTGGCATCATCATCGTATGACATGCTGGCCTGAAGGAGAGACTTCTGGTATGAAGGTGCCTGAAACACTCAGAAGAACAAGGGTTAGGAGCTCCCCATAATGTGTTTCCGGGGGAAGAGCCACCGATGCCCAAGTCAGTATTTATGAGAGTAGTAGTAGTAAGGAACAAAGAATAGGTAAATAGCGAGAGTTCTCCCTCTCTTACCAAGGTCCTTCCTGGGTATTTATTGGAAGGTGGAGGGAGGAGGCCATTCGACATAACCTGTTTAGATCGTGACATGTGTCTGGTCAGATTTGATCCACACCTTCAAAGATAGGTATCTCCAACTGGCCGTAGCCCGTTCCGGCCAGAGGGCAGGGGTGTGTGTAAGGTTTCTCTGTCAGAGGCTCTTTAACCATTTTTGTTGTATCTCCGCAAGATCGCTTCGGAGAATGAGACCCATTTGGGATATAAGGCTCCTTCAGAATAGGAGGCCCTATTTGGCTCAATATAGCCACTGAGGGCTATTAGGAGAGGCCCTTCGACAGAGTTGGGCACTTTTAGAAGACACTCTTCCTTGCCGAGGATTGGGATATACTTTCCCAAAGTTGGTGAGTTCGCTATTCTGAATGTGGTAGTATATAGATTTTTTGAGGTCGGTTCTGTTACCTACCAAGAGTGGTTGTCGTTCACCAAGGTTCATGCTAGGTCTTCCCTGAGGGTGGTTTTCGGCTAGGTGATCTAGAGATCTTGGGGATCATGGCCACTCGGTTATAAGGTGATGTTCTTCCTGAGGATGATAAGGGCCCACTTTTTCCTAAGGTTGGTCACTCATGTTTCTCGAGGGTGGTGGCTCTTAGGTCACTTTGGGAATTCTAGAAGGGTTAATAGCCCTTTGGCTATCACATGCCCTCCTCAGAAAGTCGAAGTTGTATCTTCGGTACTTGAGCTTTTGCAAGCGTTTCGTGGAACTCTTTGTGGTAGGTGACAGTTGTCTAAGCAAGTATTGACTGAATTTTTGACTGAGGTTACCTTCTACGGATGAGCACCCTTCTTCGGTTTAGGACACTTCTCCTAGCCGAGGTAGTGCCTTCGGGATTAGATGGTACTCATTCTTTTCCCAAGCTTTTGGTGTTCCCGAAGTTGTTTCTTCGGACTGAAGTGTACATTCGCCTTCTATGTTTTTTGTTGGCTGCTAGTGAATCATCCATCTTTTGACCAGATAGACGCATCTCCTGGGGAAAGATTCATGCCTTCCAGTGAATCATCATATCCTCTGACTAGGTAGACGCGTCACTTTGGGCTAGACTTGTGTAGGTTCGCCAGCTATCAGGAGGTGTGCCATTGTTTCTTGTTTCAGGTGACACGTGTCACCAGGTGACTGGCGAACGATCGCGTTTGTTATGTCAGTTATGTCCTTTTTCCTATGAATGGTCATTATGGTGATGCTTCACTTGCCTCCTTCGGTCTATATAAACCCTTCCTCCTCCTGACTCTTCCACACTTCTTATTTTTCATTGTTTTTGCTCTATGATTTTCTTTCCTTTTTCACCTTCTCATTGGTGGTGGTGCTAGCAGCAAAGCAATTTTTGGCAACCCTTGTGGCGGTCTTCCGAAGTTCAAGCCTCGGTCCGAACTGGATGGGTTTATTTCTGAGTTTCCATTTTTTTCCCAAAATTTTCTCCTTCATCTCCCAGAGGTTAAAGCCTTTTGGCCAAACATGTCTTCTCAGCAAGCTGAGGTTCAGCCCATCCCTGAGAGTTTGCTTCCTTTTAACTTTCATCCGAGCTGTTCCATTTCGGAAAAAGTCCAAAAAGTGGTCCGCCAAATTCTTTCTTCCTCCTTATGTTGTCACTAGGCTTCCTAGCCTTGGTATGCCCAGTTATGCCCCTTATCCAGACGAAGTTACCATCTTCAGGGCTCAACTAAAGGCAAGACTTTGATATCCCCCTCCAAGGATGGCTTGCAAATTTTGCCAATTCCATGCATAGCTGTGAAGCAACTTCCCCTAAACTCCTATTTTTACTTCAATGCCTTCCTTTGCATGTGTGGGCTCTTCAAAATAGAGCCCCACTTTATCTTCATCATGCAGTTTTACAAACTCCACCCGGTTTCGAATGGTGGCTTTTACTTCTTGCTTCCTCGGGGATTTGGGAGCAAGAAATATATGTTCATCTTCGGAATGAAGCATAGTTGGCGAGGGTGGCAAAAGAAGTTCTTCTTTTTGAAGGTGGATGAGTAGTGGAAGCATGTGCCAACCAAATGGGCCTTAGGGACTCTGGATATTGATGTAGTAGATCCTTGAAAGCTACTAACTTTGGAGTTAGATGCCCAATTTGAAGAATTTGACAGTCGTATTCTGGTTGTTGTGGATTGGGATCCCAAGGTCCCTCCGTGTTCCCTATACCCCTTCCCCATTAGGTCGAACTTTATGACAAAGAGGCCCTTTGGGAGTTGGGGGTGGTGAAGGAACATGTTACCGACAAGGATATGCCGAAGCCCCTTTTTGATGGCAAGAAGGCGTGGTTGGTAAAGCTCCTTCCGGGCGAACTCACCTATTCGGCTCTTGAAAAGAGTAAGTCGCTTTCTAGATTTTTATCATATATATCTTCTGTACTTACATTGACGTTCTTCTTTTTGTAGAGATGGGTGACAAGTTGACTACCTTCTACAAGGGTCTCTTCCTTGGCTAAGCCGAGAAGGGGGAGCAGCAAAGAAAAAAGGCGGTGCTGAAGAGGAAAAAGGCACTAAGGGGACCATTTTTGGTGTCGAAGTTGAAGAAGGCCAAGGAGGACTCCCTTTCGCCTCTACCCGAAGACTCCATGGAGGTGCAGAACCAAACTGTTGTTCATGCTGATCCACCTTCAGAGCCGACAAATTGTTCAACTCCCCTTAGTCCTAATACTGCTGCAGATATTATGGGGACTTCGGTTGGTGGTCTTTTGGCCGAAGAACTTGAGGAACGCCAAAAAAGGAAAGGAAAAGGTGCTCCCACTAAGGTCCTCAAACTTAGTGACTCTGACCAAGACGATGCTGAACTTCCTCCAAGTTTGTCCCTTAGCCATTTTTCTATGAGTTTGGGAATTTTTGGCGTTTTAGACCTTATAGATGAATGGCTAAGGGATAATGTTTTAATGGAATTTCGGTGTGACTTTGCAGGCGAAGAAGTACAGGCCCTATGGATGGAGGACCGCCCCCAAAGAAGGGCTATTCAGGATTCCAAAATCACAAGGGACAAGGTCCTGAGGAAGTCCTTCTAGACTTTCACGGAGGACATGAAGCTGTTCTCTGAGGATAGCCAAAAGATGGCTCCGCAGATGGCGAAAGCCATTATGACAAATGCCACTTTCTAGTCCCTGACCGAGGAGTGCTGTAATGAAGAAGTCCTCGCCACGAGGATGAACATGCAGGCTGCCCAAGTAAACTTTAATCCTTTAAGACATAGAAAATTTCTAAGTTCTATTTTCTAAGTTCCTTTTCCTGAGTTCCTTTTTTACCTTATTTGGAATTTTCCCCTTTTTGCAGTTGTTGGCATACAGTGGGTACCTTCCAGCTTGGGTAGCTAAACAAACCTCGGTCCGAAGTTGGTTAGAGGACAGTTTGGCTAAAGCCAAGGAACTCCTTGCCAGCTCGGTCATTAAGTACAGTGAGCTTAATAAGATAGCCAATGAGGATATGGCTAACCTTCGGGAGGAGGTGCTTAGAAGCCAGGGGGAGCTAATTCAAGACTTCTCATTGCAAGTGTCCGACCTCAGTGCGAAGGTGATATCTTTGACCTCGGTGAACGAGGCTTTCCAAAAGGAGAGAGACGATTCCATTTATGATCTTACAAAGGCATTTGCTCTTAACTCCGAACTTTAAGCCAAGGTCGATCGGCTAAAGAAGGGGAAGAAGAAAAAGAAGAAGAAGTTGAAAAGGGAGGTCGAGGTCCTCAAGGGAGAATTGGAGGACTTGGATGCAGAGAAGGGTAAGTCTGATCAGGCAACCAAGTCCTTTTATCAGGATGGTTTTTGTCTGGCTCATCACCAAGTTCTGTCCAAATTTCCCAACCTCGACCTTTCCTTTTTAGCGGCCTTGGACATCCCCAAAGGACGATCTTTGAAGTGGTCGAGGATAAAGTTCCTTAATCTCCCAACTAATCCACCTTCCCCAAAGTTGCTACTGAAGAAGACAACGCCGAAGATGCTGAGTAGCCAGCAGGTGACCAAAACCCCGAATAGGCTTCATTTTTCTTCTTTCCCTTGTAATCTGCTCCTTGTATTTTGTGATGAAGTGTTAATGAAATTTCTCTCTTCTTCAAAATTTGGCCAAGTCCACGATTAGTCTTCGGATATCTTCCTCATTCTTTAAAACTCAACTATCTTCAGTCGAGGGGTTTTGTGACCATCTTCGGTTAACGACCTTCGGCGTGGTAGTTAGGTTTTATAAGATCAAACATGTTCGGTTGAGTATCTTCTGCAAAACTTAACCTGTATAAGAAATAGTTAAGTGACTTTTTTTCCAACCATGTTCGATTGATTTTGATTTCCTTTGGAAAAGGCTGCCTATTTTCATCAATGCCCCTTCAAAAGTGACCATGTTTGGTTCCCCCCCTCGAAGGTGAATATGTTCAGTTTTCTTCCTCAGAAGCGAACATGTTCAGTCACTATGCTTCGGCAAAAATGTATAACTTTACACATAGGCACCTTCGATAAAACCTCATTCGATTGGACACATTCGTAATCGACCACCTTGAAAATTTTTCTATGTCTAGGAATTCACTTATGTAATTCAGGAAAGAACCACTTTTGGCTTTCCACCTTCGAGCTTGACCATGTTCGGTCACAGGAAATTACAACCTTCCGTCATACCACCCTTGTTGTTTTTCGCACAATTTTTCAACCAGAAAATGTTCTAAGTATAAAATTTTTTAGAGAGTCTGAATGCCATGTATTTTTCAACTCTCATCATTCAGTATTACCAAGCTTGTAGACCCCTGGCCGAACTTCCTTGAGGACCAAATAAGGTCCATCCTTAATTTGCCCGAAGTATTCCATGGGATGATCTTTGGGCTTCAAATTCAACTCTTCGGAGGACGAGGTCCCCTTTCTTAATTCCTTTATGCTTGACGTGCAAGTTTGTAGTAACTGTTATTCTCTGTTGAAAAGATTTTCTTCCAAGCTCGGCCATCTCCCTATGCTCATCAATTAAATCCAGCTTGGCCTTTAAACCGAGGTTGTTCCCTTCTTCATCGAACACCTGTATTCTAACAGATGGCTGTGTGACCTCGATGGGGATAATGGCCTATATTCCGAAGATGAGTGAGAAGGGTGTCTCGCCCATGGCCCTTCTGGGAGTTGTTTGATAGCTACACAGCACACTTGGAACCTCTCCTGGCCATTTTCCCTTTGCTTCTTTCAACCTTTTTTTTAGGCCATCTTTTATTGTTCTATTGGACACTTCAACCTGTCCATTGCTCTGAGGATGAGCCATCAGCATGAAGTGCAATTTAATTCTGAGGCTGGTAGTGAATTCCTGGAACCCTTTTTCAGTAAGTTAGGAAACATTATCAGCTACTATCACCCTCGGAACGCCAAATCTGCATATGATGTTCTTCTAGGCAAATCTTTATATGTCCTTCACCGATATTGCTGCTAAAGGCTCTACCTCAATCCACTTGGTAAAGTAGTCTATTGCGACTACACAAAATTTCACTCTTCCATGAGCTGTTGTGAGAGGCCCAATGAGGTGTATACCCCATACAACGAAAGGGCAGGGGTAGTTTGCCAAAGTTATGACTTTCGAGGGTAGTCTCTGGACAGGAGCATGTTTCTTGCAATTATCGTATTTCTGGATGAACTATCTCGCATCTTTCCTCAAGGTAGGACAGAAGTATCCTTGGCGGAGTAGTACCCTAGCAAAGGCATAAATTCTTATGTGAGAACCGCAGGCTCCTTCATGGACTTATTTGAGGACCATCTCAACATCTTCTTCGTTGACACACCTCTGTAACAGACTTGTGTACCCTTACCGGTACAACTCTTCCCCAATCAGGAAGTATCTTCCTGAGCACTTTTGCACTTTTGCAGCTTTGAGAGGATTTTTGGGAAGTGCCGACGTTGTGAGGTATTTCTTGATAGGGTCTTTCCACCCTTTTCCTAAGGTTTTTATGCACATTACCGCGACACTTGGACTCTTTTGATTTGGCCAGAGTATCGGCCTCCATATTGTCTCGACGAGGTACATTTTCTATACGTACTGTGTCAAACAAGTGGATGAGCTTTTTCACGAAATCATTCTGTTAGTGTTGTGCCCAAAAGGCCAATCGTGAGATGATTGTATTTTTGCACATTGAGTCATGATATTTTGTTAAGGCATTAATCCAACAATTATGTTTGTTTTTTTTTTGTTTCTACGTAACTTAACAAACATAATTGTTACCCTAGAATAATGATATTCTCAAATGTCGCTAGTCTAGTATTATTGTGGAGCAGGTTGCAATAATACATAACGACTAGCATATGTAGAGACTAATATGAGATATGTAGTCTACATATGGGTACAAGTTGGAGAACTTGTGTACTGGACCGACCCACCATGAGAACACTACTGGATCGTTATATGAGTGTGCCATAAGTGATTCTCATAGTGATCATGGTATATGTAGTCCTTTGACCTAAGATCATCAAGGTTCCCTACATGTGAGTCACATACTTTGATACTTTCCTTTGTTGCTCAAAACTGAGTGAACTTGAAGGAGGTCATTGGGTATGTCACATATCATGCGGAGGGATTTGTATGATCAAGATGGGATTTGTCCCTCCTATGTAACGGGAGTGATATCTTCGGGCCCCTTGATAGAGTAAGACTTAGAAAAATGCATGGCCATGCTCGGATGAGTTGATATACGATATCAATGTCATCAGTTTAAGTTGGTCTACTCAGTAATCAAGAAACCAAAGATTGGGCTATACGAGAGTGACACATTCCATGTCTCGTGCTTAGTCTTGATATCTTGGACAAAGGGACAATGGCATATATCGGTGATGATCATAAAGGTTTAGTCGAATCATCGACAATCTTGTCACTTGGGTAGCAATGATGTGTTGCTAGACACCGCTCATTGCTTATGATCATAAATGTGATTTATGATCATTGCCAACGTGGTAAGAGCCTATTGGGTCACACACATAGAGCTATTTGGATCATTAGAGTGCATGGGCTAATAATTTGGGTTTTGGTTTCACAATAATTTCTTATTAATAATGGGCCCAATAGTTGAGCCATTATTAAGCCCGAAATTAAAGCCTAATTGGATTAGGGCTTTGAAACCCATTAGGCCTGGAAGTTGAGTCTCACTATAAATACAACTTCTAGTGAGAAATTCACAGGTCTCCTTGCCCTAGCCTCCCAAAAGGACAGCCGCACTCTTCTCTTGCAATTCCTTGGAGGACGTAAGCTAGCACTGCGAGCGCAAGAGAAACGCATCTGCCGGGACGTGGTGGAAGCGTGGTGATCCCGAGAGGCTCGTGTGGATACCATAGAGAGCTTGAACACGTCAACTGTTCAAGTTTTGTGATTCGACTCTACAGTTGAGTGAGAGATCTCAACCGAAAATTAGGTATGAAAATTTTTGAACACCCGGTTTACCCCGTTTCACTTGGATCCTGGAGGGTTTCGGTTAAATTCCGCTGCGCTGTTTGGCTCCCGAAACCCAACAGTGGTATCAGAGCTACTGGTGAAACCCTAAATCGGGATTGAGTGTTGAATCGCATGATGTTATGTGTTCGGTTGCTTTTCGGCCATGATTAATTAGATTGATTCATGATGCATGAAACCGGAACTCGTAATGAACATATGACATATATGAAGAAATGACACTAATTGGTTAATGAGATTAACCCAAAATTGAATGGTATGAGATACCTATATGGATTAGGATTCTTGCAATAGTTGCAAAAACCCTAGCTTGGTTCGGATTCGGCCTATTCGGGCACCGAAAGTAAGGTATTTTTGGTGGCTCGAATGGAGGAGTCTCGGGTGCCTACTTGCTCAAAATAGAAGATTTCGGGCTAAGCAATTGTAAGACAATTTTTTGTGCCGGGGGGCGCTGCCCCCCACGCCCCCCGCAAGGGCGGCTCCCCTTAACCCCGTCTGCTGACCGGTCAGCGGAACCACCGCCCGCTGACCGGCCAGCGGGACCGCCGTATGCGAAGCGCCACATAAATAAAAACTGGTTAATCAACGCGCGTCAATTGGCATGCATTTTTGTTGAATGAGATTTGACATGATATGCTGATTGGTGTTTGAAGCATGGTGCATGGTTATAGCCCTTGATTGGTTGTACTTGTAAATACGGCCTGCGAGTCGTGCCTTCTCTTGTTACTCTCATTGTACATTCTCTTCTCACCTTACTCCCCTCGAATGTAACTCGAGGTTTCTATTATTGATGTAATGGTACATTATGGGATCATCCAAGGTGGTATGTCCAAGGATCATCCAAGGTGGTATGTCCAAGGAGGTGACAACAAAAGGGCAACCAAGAAAGGAAGAGAAGGAGCTTGTGAAGACCCTTTTCTTTTCTTAGGCTTTTATGATATTCTCATTGGCTTGAGAATATCGCATAGTTTGGGCTATAACCATGTCACGTTTATTTCTTGTAAGCATGAGATGCATGTTTTATATTTGTATGTGATGCATGTATAAGACAACCGGAGATAACAAATTGGTGAGATCAAAAGAAAAATCCCTCAAACAAATATTAAGTCATTAAATGTGATGCCTTCCAAATGTTGGCACTCGTCAAGACTTTGATCAACATTAGGTGGGTTTGCCAAAGCAAAGCACCTATGTTCATCTTGGTAAGGCGCGATGGGATAATAGTGATATCCAAACTGCTAACTTTGGGTTCGACTTAACTAAGTCATCCTAATAGGATTAAGGACTTAGAGGCATAGAGTTGGGCTTAAGTTCATGAGATGAGCTTGGACAAGTGTTGTTCACCCAACTATCCAAGAGTTGCATGGGATGCAATTGGCAAGGAGTTGCCTACCTAAATAGCTGTAACTTGAGAGAAAAGCCAAAGCTGACTCAAGTTGTGGTCAAATATGGATCTTGGCCCACTAGAATACCTTAGCGCCGAGGTGTTCCGAAATAATATCGAGGGTTATTATTTTGAGGAAAATAGTGGGAGTATCGTTTAATAAAAGTCCTTATTAAATGAATTAAAATACATGACTCTTACACTGCATATTTACTGTTGTAGATAACCATGGCACAAAACACATCGACACTTTCGTTGCGATTGATCCTTGAGAAGGAAAAACTGAATGGGACCAACTTTCTCAAATGGTACCGAAACTTGAGGATAGTCCTCAAACAAGAGAGAAAGGCTTATGTCCTAGAGCAGCCCATTCCGAATGAGCCTGCTGCCACTGCTCCAAGAGCTGAAAGGGATGCTCACAAGAGGCATTCTGATGATGCTTTGGATGTTGCATGCCTCATGCTTATTACCATGGAATCTGAGCTTCAGAAGCAACATGAGAACATGGGGGCGTTCGATATGATCGAACATCTCAAAATGCTTTTCCAAGAGCAAGCTAGGCATGAGAGGTTTGAGACCTCTAAGGCATTGTTTCAGTGCAAGATGTCTGAGGGAAGTCCCGTGGGTCCTCATGTTCTCAAGATGATTGGGTACATTGAGAATCTTGAGAATTTGGGATTTGCTCTTCAGAAAGAGTTGGCTATTGATGTAGTCTTGCAATCGTTGCCTGAAAGCTACAGTCAGTTCATCATGAACTATAACATGAACGACCTTGACAAGTCCCTCCCTGAATTGCTCAACATGTTGAGAACTGCTGAGCAAAACCTTAAGAAGGCTAAGCCCATTTTGATGGTTCAAAAGGGCAAGGGAAAGGGAAAAGCCAACAAGAAGAAGGATAAAGCTAATGGAAAGTCCAATGCTAATTCTTCTTCAGCTGCACTGAAACCAAAGAGTGGTGTGGCAAAGGAAGGGGAGTGCTTCCATTGTAATTGTAAGCAACCTGGACACTGGAAGCGCAATTGCAAGCTCTATCTTGAAGAACTTGCTAAGGAAAAGGGAAGTAAGACTTCCACTTCAGGTATTTTTGTTATAGAAGCTAACTTTTCTACTTCCTCATCTTGGGTATTGGATACTGGATGTGGATCTCACATTTGTGCAAATGTGCAGGATCTAAGTAGAAGTAGAAGATTGGCCCGAGGTGAAGTGGACCTACGTGTTGGAAATGGAGCAAGGGTTGCTGCCTTAGCCGTAGGGACTTATGTTCTCACTTTACCTAGTGGATTAGTTTTAGAATTAGACAACTGCTACTTTGTGCCTACTATTAGTAGAAATTTGATTTCTGTTTCTTGTTTGGACAAGAAAGGTTTTTCATTTATAATAAAGGACAAATGTTGTTCTATTTATTTGAATGAAATCTTTTATGGTAGTGCTCAACTTAGCAATGGGTTGTATGTTCTAGACCTCGAAGATCCAATCTATAATGTGAATACCAAGAAGGTCAGATTAAATGATTCGAACCCGACCTATCTCTGGCACTGTCGCTTGGGCCATATAAATGAGACCCGCATATCCAAGCTCCATAAGGATGGACTCTTGGACTCATTTGATTTTGAATCATATGAGACATGTGAGTCATGTTTGTTGGGCAAGATGACCAAAGCCCCATTCACAGGGCAAAGTGAAAGGGCTAATGACTTACTAGGACTCATACATAGTGATGTATGTGGCCCTATGTCTACACAAGCTAGAGGAGGTTTCCAATACTTCATTACTTTCACTGATGACTTCAGCAGATATGGCTATGTGTATCTTATGAGACACAAGTCAGAATCCTTTGAAAAGTTCAAAGAATTCAAGAATGAAGTAGAGAATCAACTCGGGAAGAGTATCAAAGTGCTTCGATCAGATCGAGGTGGAGAGTACTTGGATCGAGAATTCCTTGACTATCTGAAGGAGTGTGGTATAGTATCACAACTCACTCCACCAGGTACACCTCAATGGAATGGTGTATCTGAAAGGAGAAATCGAACTCTGTTAGACATGGTTCGCTCTATGATGAGTCAAGCTGACCTTCCAAACTCCTTTTGGGGACATGCTCTAGAGACAGCCGCTTTTACACTAAACCGAGTTCCATCTAAATCGGTTCAAAAGACACCATATGAGATATGGAGTGGGAGGCGTCCCAATTTGTCTTTTATGAAGATTTGGGGCTGTGACGCTTATGTGAAACGTCAATCCTCTGACAAACTAGGGCCCAAATCTCAAAAATGCCTTTTTGTTGGGTATCCCAAAGAAACAAAGGGTTACTATTTCTACAATCCTTCTGAGCAAAAAGTGTTTGTTGCTCGAACTGGTGTCTTTTTAGAGAAAGAGTTTATCTCTAAAGAAACTAGTGGGAGGAAAGTAGAACTTGAAGAAATTCAAGAACAACAAGGAGACATCGAACCTGAAATGGAACCTGAACAGACACCACAAGATGTTGTGGTTCAAGAGTCTGTTCCTGTAGCACAGAGCCCACGTAGGTCTGGTAGGATTCGGCGTGAGCCTGAGAGATATGGATTTCTCATGACTCACACTGGTGATGTGATGCTCATGGATCAGGATGAGCCCACAACCTACCAACAAGCTATGTCGGGGCCTGACTCTGAGAAGTGGCTAGTGGCCATGAAATCCGAGATGGAATCCATGTATGAAAACCAAGTATGGACTTTGGTTGACCCACCTGAAGGGGTAAAACCCATAGGGTGCAAATGGGTTTTCAAGAAGAAAACTGACATGGATGGTAATGTGATTACCTTTAAGGGACGATTGGTTGCAAAAGGTTTCAAGCAAATTCATGGTATTGACTATGATGAAACTTTTTCACCAGTTGCTATGCTTAAATCCATCCAAATTTTGTTTGCTATTGCTGCACACTATGATTATGAGATATGGCAAATGGATGTCAAAACTGCATTCCTAAATGGAAAGCTACTTGAGGATGTGTACATGACACAACCTGAGGGTTTTGTCACTCCTGAGAATGCCAATAAAGTGTGCAAGTTGCAAAGGTCCATTTATGGACTGAAGCAAGCTTCTCGAAGTTGGAATCTTCATTTTGATGAAGCAATCAAAGAGTTTGGTTTTATCAAAAATGAAGATGAACCTTGTGTCTACAAGAAGGTTAGTGGGAGCGCTATTGTCTTCTTGGTGTTGTATGTAGATGACATACTACTCATCGGGAATGACATTCCTGAGCTACAGTCTGTGAAGACTTGGCTGGGGAAATGTTTCTCTATGAAGGACTTGGGTGAAGCAGCCTATGTGTTAGGCATCAGGATCTATAGAGATAGATCTAGAAAGCTTCTTGGCCTAAGTCAAAGTACATACATTGACAAGGTGCTAAAGAGGTTTAGCATGCAAGATTCCAAGAAAGGATTCTTGCCCATGTCACATGGTATAACTCTTTCTAGATCTCAGTGTCCGAGTACACCCGAGGAGAGAGAGCGCATGAGTAAGATTCCATATGCTTCAGCAATTGGATCTATCATGTATGCCATGATATGTACTCATCCTGATGTCTCATATGCCTTAAGCATGACGAGTAGGTACCAATCGAACCCCGGTGAGAGTCACTGGACAGCTGTTAAGAACATCCTTAAGTACTTACGAAGGACTAAGGATGCATTCTTGGTCTTTGGAGGTGAAGATGAGCTCGTTGTAAGGGGTTACACCGATGCAAGCTTCCAATCCGATAAGGATGATTTTAGATCGCAATCTGGTTATGTGTTTTGTATTGGTGGTGGTGCTGTGAGCTGGAAGAGTTCAAAGCAAGAGACAGTAGCTGACTCTACAATAGAATCTGAGTACATTGCCGCCTCTGATGCTGCAAAGGAGGCAGTTTGGATCAAGAAGTTCATCACTAAACTTGGAGTGGTTCTAAGCATTACCGACCCGATAGAGCTCTATTGTGACAACAATGGAGCAATCGCACAGGCTAAGGAACCTCGATCTCACCAGCAATCCAAACACATACTCCGACGCTATCATCTCATCAGGGAGATCATCAAGAGGGGTGATGTAAGGATATGCAGGACTTCGACAGACAGCAACATTGCTGATCCATTGACAAAGCCCCTTACGCAGCAGAAGCATGATAGCCATTCTAGGTCCATCGGTATTAGATACATGGATGATTGGCTTTTAGTGCAAGTGGGAGATTGTTAGTGTTGTGCCCAAAAGGCCAATCATGAGATGATTGTATTTTTGCACATTGAGTCATGATATTTTATTAAGGCATTAATCCAGCAATTATGTTTGTTGTTTTTGTTTCTGCGTAACTTAACAAACATAATTGTAACCCTAGAATAATGATATTCTCAAACGTCCCTAGTCTAGTATTATTGTGGAGCGGGTTGCAATAATACATAATGACTAGCATATGTGGAGACTAATATGAGATATGTAGTCTGCATATGGGTACAAGTTGGAGAACTTGTGTACTGGACCAACCCACCATGAGAACACTACATGGATCGTTATATGAGTGTCATAAGTGATTCTCATAGTGATCATGGTATATGTAGTCCTTCGACCTAAGATCATCAAGGTTCCCTACATGTGAGTCACATACTTTGATACTTTCCTTTGTTGCTCGTAACTGAGTGAACTTGAAGGAGGTCATTGGGTATGTCACATATCATGCGGAGGGATTTGTATGATCAAGATGGGATTTGTCCCTCCTATGTAACGGGAGTGATATCTTCGGGCCCCTTGATAGAGTAAGACTTAGAAAAATGCATGGCCATGCTCGGATGAGTTGATATACGATATCAATGTCATCAGTTTAAGTTGGTCTACTCGGTAATCAAGAAACCAAAGATTGGGCTATACGAGAGTGACACATTCCATGTCTCGTGCTTAGTCTTGATATCTTGGACAAAGGGACAATGGCATATATCGGTGATGATCATAAAGGTTTAGTCGAATCATCGACAATCTTGTCACTTGGGTAGCAATGATGTGTTGCTAGACACCGCTCATTGCTTATGATCATAAATGTGATTTATGATCATTGCCAACATGGTAAGAGCCTATTGGGTCGCACACATAGAGCTATTTGGATCATTAGAGTGCATGGGCTAATAATTTGGGTTTTGGTTTCACAATAATTTCATATTAATAATGGGCCCAATAGTTGAGCCATTATTAAGCCCGAAATTAAAGCCTAATTGGATTAGGGCTTTGAAACCCATTAGGCCTGGAAGTTGAGTCTCACTATAAATACAACTTCTAGTGAGAAATTAGTAGGTCGCCTTGCCCTAGCCTCCCAAAAAGACAGCCGCACTCTTCTCTTGCAATTCCTTGGAGGACGCAAGCTAGCACTGCGAGCGCAAGAGAAACGTATCTGCCGGGACACGGTGGAAGTGTGGTGATCCGGAGAGGCTCGTGTGGATACCATAGAGAGCTTGAACACATCAACTGTTCAAGTTTTGTGATTTGACTATACAATTAAGTGAGAGATCTCAACCGAAAATTAAGTATGAAAATTTTTCGAACACCCAATTTACCCAATTTCACTTGGATCCTGGAGGGTTTCGGTTAAATTTCACTGCGCTGTTTGGCTCCCAAAACCCAACACATTCTACTTTGCCAAGTTTGAGTCCTTTGCCCCATAGTCCCCCGTCATTTGTCGTACCACTAGCTAAGAATCATTGTGGGCCTTCAGATTCCTTACACCAACTCTTTTTGCCAGCCTCAAGCCTACTATAAGGGCTTTATATTCTGCGACATTGTTGGTGACACTGAATCCAAATTTGATGGCCTTCCTAGCTTTCAAACCTTCAGGCCCGCAGTGGATTGCTACAGCTCCTTGGTGTTTGAAATCGGAGGCTCCATCAACAAGGACAATCCACTCATGTTCATATTTTTTTAGGTCTTCCAGGGTATCCTCAATTTTTGGGACTTCAGTAGTGAAGTCTGCCAATGCTTGGGCCTTTATTGCCCTTCTCGGCTCATAGGTGATGTCATATTCGCTAAGCACAATGCACCATTTTGACAATCTTCCCAAGTGGTCCACCTTTCTCATGACATCTTGAAGAGGTAGGTTACTTCAGACTATGATAGGGTGCCTTTGGAAGTAAGGTCGCAACCTTCTACTTGCCAGTACTAGGGCATAGATGGCCTTTTGCAAAATAGGGTGCCTAACTTCGGCACCATGCAAGGACTTACTCACATAATACACTGGCCATTGCTTTCCTCTTTCTTCCTCTACTAACACCGAGCTTACCGCCTTTTTAGTGACGACAAGGCAAAGGATGAGGGGTTCACCCTCCCACGGCTGCTGAAATGTCGGCAGATCGGTTAGGTACGTTTTGAGCACATCCCAAGCTTTTGGCAGTCTTCATTCCAAGGGTGTTCCTTGGTACCGAAGTCACCATCATTTTTTGCTACTTTGGTGAGCACTTTGAAGAATGGTCAGCACTTATCCCCATATCTGGAGATGAATCTACTAAGGATTGTGTTTCTCCCTGTGAGTCTTTGCACATCCTTTGTCGTTGTGGACTTCAGAATCCTAGCAGGGCGTTAACTTTTTCTTAGTTGGCATCGATACCTCTTTCTGATATCATGAATCCAAGGAACTTGCCGCATTTACTCCAAATACTCACTTCTCCAAGTTGAGATGGATTCCGAATTCCCGAAGTCGATGGAATGTTTCCTTTAAGTCTAGGTTATGACTACTAGGCAGTTTGCTCTTAAGTATCATATGGTCAATGTACACTTCCATATTTCTCCCAATTTAGGAGTTGAACACTCTGTTCATCAGCCTTTGGTATGTGGCCCCTGCATCCTTAAGGCCGAAAGGCATTCTATTGTAGCAGTTGGTCCTAACTTCAATCAGGAAGGCAGTTTTCTCCTCATCTTTGAGATCCATCCGAATTTGGTGGTATCCACTGAAGGCGTCAAAGAAGCTAAGAAGACCATATTCGGTGGTTGAGTCCACCAATTGATTTATCAGTGGGAAAGGATATGAATCCTTGGGACAGGCATCATTTACGTTTTGAAAGTCGATGCACATTCGGAGTTTCTCAATCCCTTCCTTTGTCACAATGAAAACATTGCTAAGCCATTCGGGGTACTTGACCTCTCTTATTACGCCTACCTCCGTTAACCATTGGACTTCGGCTCTGATGAAGTTGTTCTTGTACATCAAGAGGCTGCACTTTTTTTGCTGAACAGGCTTCACCTTTGGGCGTGCTTTAAGGCTATGTTGAATTATCCGAGGGTCTACCCCAGGCATGTCCTTAGGAAAGTAGGCAAACAGATCTTCGTTAATAGAAAAGATACAAGTTTTTGCTTGTCACCTTCGGTCCATTGTTTCCCCACTCGGGTACTTCCGCCTGGGACAAGTTCTACATCCTCTGTTTCTATTTTTTTTAAGTCACCTACTCCTTCTCCTATTGCCTCTTCAGTGAGTATGCTCTTATCTTCCAAAGTCTGTGCATGAACTTTCATTGGAGTTTGTCTTGCCTTCACAAAGACTTTCTTAACCTCAGCTTGATCAATGAATATCTCTATGTCCTCTTCCTTCATTCCGAAGGTGACTATTAGGTATTTCACAGCTGGATGAATGTGGAGATTTCCTTGTGCCTGCCTTCCGAGGATAGCATTGTATGAAGAAGGAACATCTATGACAATGACCCTTGTCATTGTGGAGCCAAATAGCTCTTTCTTGTCAAGAACCGAAGTTCCCCTTAACATTAAGGGCAGATCAATCCACCTGATCACAGGGAGTTCGGAGGGACCTCCACCAAATGTAGGGGAAGTAACGGGTTTGAGATCACCCTTGGAGATGCCCAAATTTGGCAACAAGTGGGAGAACAGAACATCAGCATTGGATCCATCATCAATGAGCACTCCTTTGACATCACAACCCCCTATCGTTGCCAAGATTATAAGGGGTCATCATGCAGAAACTTCACGATAGACCCATCTTTTCGAACAAGCTTGTTCGTTGGGTTTCTGAACTCCATCATTGAGATTTCCTGGACTTTCCTTTTTCTCTCGGCTGAGGGTATCTCGATAGTGATTATCTGGATTACCCCTGCTGGAGGCGGTGGATGCTTTCTGGGACTTCGGTTGTGCTGTCGGTCAGAATCATAGTCCTCATCTTCCCCTTTCTTCTGTTCTTCCCTTCTTCCTTTGGGGGACAACATTCACAGTATCGTTGCAATTGGCCTTGTTTGATCAAAGATTTGATGTACTTTTTAAGTTGAAAGCAATCCTTGGTGTCATGCCCATGGTCTTGGTGAAATTGGAAAAACTAGTTCATGTTCTTCCTATTCTCTGAGGTCATGGCGTTCGGACGTTGGATAGTAGTCCCTTGCCTCTCCTTGGTGATCAGTATGTTTGTCCAATGGTGTTCAAGGTAGTGAATGACACCGGCCTCTTCCCTCTCTGCTTCAGAGGTATACCTCCACCCTCGGTCAAATACTGAGGTTGGTGAGCCTGACCCTCACGATGATTCTGATCAGCCTTTGACCCTCCCATCCGTAGTTCTTCAGCCATCATGTGCTATTCTGCCCTTCAGTAAAATTCACCGAGGGTATCAAAAGGATCTTTGGAGAACTCATAGAAGAGTTGTGAATCTCTTTGAAGTCCCCTGATCATGGGAATGATGCGGATTTCGGGGCAAAAGTCGAGGACACTCAGCACTTCTCAGTTGAACCTCTCAACATAGTCTTGAATGGTCTCCCAATTCTTTTGGGCTATGTCAAACATTTGGACAGGCGTCATCATCGTCAGCCTACTTCCGATGAACTACTAGTTGAATGCAACCGAAACTCCTAGAAACACATTATGGTCCCTGGAGCCAAGGAGTTATACCATGCAGTTGCGGCCTTAAAAGAGTGACTTCAAAGTATTTGTAGAGGGTGGCATCATCAGCCCCATGTAACACCATACTGCACCTATACTTCGTCAAGTAAGCTTAGGGGTCATTATGTCCATCATATGTTTCCAAGTGCGGTACTCAAAAGTCACTCAGCATAGGTGCCTCTACCACTGCATGGATGAAGCGTGACTCTTCTCTGATGAATGTCTCCAACAACCTCGACCAAATAGGCTTTCGAGAGATCTGTCATTCTACCTTTTCCAACCTCTCTAGGATCATCTCCATGAGGTTGGTAGGACTGTCTTTCGCTTGCTGTCTGGTGGTCGTCGGCAACGGAGAGATCTCTTTTCCGGAAAGTAACTTCGTCGGTGTGGGGACTAGGACCTTTCGTACAGGGATGGACTTCACCGGTGGAAAGTCCTAGGTTCTTTTGAAACCGTTTCTACCGTGTGACATCCTCTAGAGGGTACGTTCTCTGTTAAAGACTCATTGTAAGAGCCCCCGCTTCTGATGCTTTAGCGGGGTAACTTTGGGTTCTTCTCTTGCCGGGTGCTAAGAGAAGGAGCCCTTCCCCCAGTAGGTGGTTGTGACCACCTATGGTTAAGCTGTTGGATCATTTTAGCCACAATAGAGTGCTGAAAGTCTCGCAGAAAGCTCATCGTAATCATCAGAAGGTGTTCATCCTCAGGCGAAGAAGTCTCTTTTGCAGGTCGTTCAGTCACTATTGCAGCTTCTGACGCAGACCAAGACGTCGGGAGTCCCTTGTCCTTAGGATGCCGGGTCTTAACAAAGATGACCTGAATGGGAGTTCCCACATACGGTACCAAATGATGCTTGGTGGCTTCATCGTCATATGGCATGTTGGCCCGAAGGAGAGACTTCCAGTATAAAGGTGCCTGAAACACTAAGAAGAACAAGGGTTAGGAGCTTCCTGGAATGTGTTTCTGGGGGAAGTGCCTCCGATGCCCAAGTTAGTATTTGTGAGAGTAGTACTAGTAAAGAACATAGAGTAGGTAAATAGCAAGAGTTCTCCCTCTTTTACCAAGGTCCTTCCTGAGTATGTGTATGAGGGTGGAGGGAGGAGGCCGTTTGACACAAACTATTCAAATCGTGACATGTGTCCGGTTAGATTTGATCTGTACCCTTGGAGATAGGTATCTCTAGCTTGCCGTAGGCCGTTCTGGCTGGAGGGCAAAGGCATGTGCAAGGTCTCTCTATCAGAGGCTCCTTAACCATTTTTGTCGTATCTCTGCACGACCCCTTCGGAGAATGAGGCCGCTTCTGGGTATAAGGCTCATTCGAAATAGGAGGCCCCCTACGGCTCAATATAGCCACTGAGGGTTATTAGGAGAGGCCCTTCAGCAGAGTGAGGCACTTTCGGAAGATGTTCTTCCTTGCCGAGGATGGAGATATACTTCTTTGAACTTGGTGAGTTCGTTATTTCGAAGGTGGTAGTATATTGATTTTTTGAGGTCGGTTCTATTTCTTACCAAGGGTGGTTTTCATTCACCGAGGTTGGTGCTAGGTTTTCCTCGAGTGTGGTTTTTGGCTAGGTGATCTGGAGATCTCAGGGATCATGGCCCCTCGGTTATAAGGTGATGTTCTTCTTGAGGATGGTAAGGGCCTCCTCTTTCCCAAGGTTGGTCATTCATGTTTCCCACGGGTAGTGCTTCTTAGGTCACTTTACAAATTCTAAAAGGGTTAATGGCCCTTTAGCTATCATTACCAAACCCTAAAAAGGCTTATAAGGTATACACTACTGCATCACATGTAGGATTAGGCTATCCTAATGCAGGACAAGCAAGCCATTGATTTTGGATCAAGACAATTAAAACCGTATGGAAAGAATTACCCTGTGCATGACCTAGAATTAGCAGCTGTGGTCTTTGCACTTAAGCAATGAAGGCATTAGTTGTTGGTAACAAGTTTCAGGTCTATATAGACCATAAAAGCCACAAGTACCTTTTCGCTCAAAACGACTTGAATATGACGTAGAGAAGATGGTTGCAATACCTAAAGTATTTTGACTGTGTAATTGAATACACGGCTGGAATGGCCAATGTTATGGCAGATGCCTTGAAAAGAAACTATACTAGAGTACTCAAATGAGGAAAAAATGGATGCAAGATCAGAAGCCTTAATCTTACTTGCCTAGCAAGGAAATGGTTAAGATGGGAACTTGGGTAACTAAGTATGCTTACCATTGCACCTGAATGGAAGGAACTCATCAAAGAAGCATAGCTTAATGATGAGACGATTCATTTGTTGTCTAGCCAAATGAAGAGAAACCTATTTCAAGGTTTTTCCTACAAGCAAGGATTATTACACTTCTAGAATAGATTGTATGTGCCTGAAAAGGATGATCTGAGACCCCAAATTTTGGAAAAAGCACACTCAAGTAAGCTAAGCATGCAACCATGAGCTACTAAAATGTATCATGCTCTCAAATGTTACTTTTGGTGGTAATACACAAAGCATGATACTGGCACATATGTAGCTAAGTGTAAAGTGTGCCAATAGGTGAAAGTTGAGCACCATAAACTAGGAGGGAAGCTTCAAAGCTTACCCATACTTGAGAGAAAGTGAAGGTCCATATCTATGGACTTTGTGGTGGGAATGCCACTAACAAGGCGAAGACATAATGCCATTTGGGTCATTGTAGATAGACTGACCAAGGCAGGCCACTTTTTACTTATGAACCTCATAGACTCAATGGATAATCTAGCCCAGCTTTACATAAAGGAAATAGTGAGACTTCATGATGTGCCTGATGATATTGTTTCAGATAGGGATCCTAGGTTTGTTTCTAGGCCCCAGAAATCCCTACATCAAGCTTTAGGCACTAAGCTCAAGTTTAGTTCAACATACCATCCACATATAGATGGAAAAATATAAAGGACCATTCAGGTTCTGGAAGATATGCTAAGATCTTGTGTGATTGACTTCCAAGGAGAATGGGATGTGCATCTACTGTTAGTGGAATTCTCATACAATAATGGTTATTATTCAATGATTGGAATGACACCATATGAAGATTTATATGGTAGAAAATCTATTACCATACATTACTAGCATGAGCTGGGAGATAAATCAATGTTAGGGCAAGAAATCATCAGGGAGACCACGAAGAAGATAAAGATGATGCGGGCAAGGATCAAGACTGCCAATGACAGGCAGTAGTCATATGCAAACCTGAAAAGGAAAAGAGACGTGGAATTCCAAGAAGGAGACTGGGTGTGGCTCAAGGTTTCACCTATGAAAGGAGTGGTGAAATTTGGGAAGAAAGGGAAACTAGCACCCAAATACACAAGGCCATATCAAATATTGGCTAGGGTTGGAAATATGGCATACAAGTTAGACTTCCCACCTGGAATTCAACATGTGTAAGATATTTTTCATGTTAGCCTGCTAAAGAAGTATGTTCCAAGTTCTAAACAAGTGGTTTTACCCACTACTGCACCCATAACACCAAGTTTGTCATATGAAGAAGTGGCATAATGGTTGTCATGCATGATTGTATGCACACTTGATAAGCACAAGAGCACAAACACATGATTAATGCATGTGATTATTGCCTTAGTGTGCAAGGTTTTCTTAGCGCTAAGGGGTAGGCTTCCTTGGGCGCACTCCACGGTGCCTAGCAGGTGTCTAGGTGGGCGCCTTGGGTTAGCAAGAGACACAGATAAAACACACACACTATTTGCTAAGTCTAGTGTCCAACCAGGTATCCAATGCTAGTGATAGGCACCTAAGGGGGCATTTTGAGGACACATGCATTTAGTGCCCTGGTAGGTGCCCAATGAGGGCACCAAGCACTAGCAATTGGGGTCTAGGCATGCCATTCTGAGTGCACAATGTGCACACACCACATAGTGCCCAGAGTAGCACCTATGCTATTCCTAGGGCTAGAGGTAGGTGTCCATGGGCAGGGGCCTGTGTGGGACATTACAAGTTGTGAATTTTCCACTCCATTCTAAACAAGATGTGAATGTTTCCATTCAGAACAACTTGTCAATGTTTTGATTCAATTCTAAACAGGTTATGAATCTTTCTATTCCAAACAAGTTGAAAGTGTTTCTATAACAAACTAGTTGTGATTATTTCCATTCCATTCCAAATAACTTATGAATGTTTCCATTCCATTCTAACCAAGTTATGAATGTTTCTACTCAAAACTACTTGTGAATGTTTCTATTCTAAACTAGTTGTGAATGTTTATATTCCAAACTAGTTATGAATGATCTATTTCAAACTTGTTGCGAATCCTTCCGATTCATTCTAAATAGCTTGTAAACATTTCTATTACAACCTAGTTATGAATGTTTCCATTCTAATATAACCAAGTTATGAATTTTTCTATTCCAAACAATCATAACTTGCTTGGTATCGAACGGACAAATCACAACTAGTTTGCTATAGAAAAATTCATAACTTGTTTGGAGTTGAATGGTAACTTTCACAACTAGGTTGGTGTGAATGGTTTTATTCCAAACAAGTTGTGAATGTTTTTATTCCATGCTAGTTGTAAATGCTTCCATTCCATTATAAACTAGTTATTAATAATTTCATTCCAAACTAGCTGTGAAAGATTCTATTTCAAACTTGTTATGAATGTTTCTATCCCATTCTACACAAGTTGTGAATGTTTCAATTCTAAACAAATTGTGAATGGTTCTATCTAAACAAGTTTTGACTATTTCTATTTTAAACTAGTTGTGAACTTCCCATTCCATTCAAAGCAAGTTGTGAATGTTTCCATTCAAAACAAGTTGTCAATGTTTCCATTCCATTCGAAATAGGTTGTGAAGGTTTCTATTCCAAACTAGTTGTGAATGTTTCCATTCGTTTCAAAATTGGTTATGAAAGTGTCTATTCATAACAAGTTATGAATCTTTTTGTTCCACTCTACACTAGTTCTGAATGTTTTTATTCCAAACTAGTTGTGAATGTTTTCATTCTATTCTAAAATAGTTGTGAATGTTTCCATTATGTACCAAACAAAACATGTTGTGAATGTTTCCATTCCATTCTAAAAATGTTGTGCATATTTCTACTCCAAACAAGTTATAAATATTTCTTACCAAAACTACTTGTAAATATTTCGATTCAATTCTGAACAAGTTGTGAATGTTTCTATTCTAGACAGGTTGTGAATGTTTCTAACCCAAAAAAGTTATGAATGTTTCCATTCCATTCTAAACAGGTTGTGAACGTTTATATTCCAAACAAGTTTTGAATGTTTCCATTCCATTCTATAGAAGTTGTGAATGTTTCTATTCCAAACTAGTTGCGAATGTTTCCACTCCATTCCAAGCAAGTGGTAAATGTTTCTATTAAAAACAAGTCATTTACGTTTCTATTACAAAAATGGTGTGAAGGTTTCCATTCCAATCAAAACAAGTTGTGAATGTTTCCACTCCATTCTAATCAAGTAGTGAATGCTTCTATTCCAAACTAGTTGTGAATGTTTCCATTCCATTATGAACAAGCAACGAATGTTTCTATTCCTTGCTATTTGTGAAGGTTTTTATTACGAACTAGTTGTGAGTAATTCCATTCTATGGTAAACTAATTTTGAATGTTTCTATTCTAAACAGGTTGTAAATATTTATATTCCAAACTTGTTCAGAATGTTTCCATTCCATTCTAAACTAGTTCTGAATGTTTCCATTCCAAAATAAGTTGTGAATGTTTCCATTCAAAAAATATTGTGAATGTTTCTACTCTGAGTGAGTTGTGAATGTTTGCATTCCATTCTAAACTAGTTATAAATGTTTCAATTCCAATCAAGTTCTGAATGTTTCCATTCTGAGCTAGTTGTGAATGTTTCTAATCCATTCTAAACATGTTGTCAATGTGTTTATTCCAAATTAGTTGTGAATGTTTTCATTCCAATCTAAACAAGTTATGAATGTTTTGATTCCAAACTTGTTGTGAATGTTTCCATTCTAGTCTAAAGAGGTTATGAATGTTTCTATTTCATTTTAAACAAGCTGTGAATGATTTTATTCTAAACTTGTTGTGAATGTTTTGATTCCAATCTAAACAAGTTGTTATCTTTTCATTCCAAATAGTTGTGAACATTTCCATTCCATTTTAAGCAAGTTGTGATTGTTCTTCTTCCATTCTAAATAGGTTGTGAAACTTTCCATTCAATTGTAAACAAGTTGTGAATGTTTCAATTCGAAATAGGTACTGAATGTTCCTATTGCAAACGAGTTATGAATGTTTCTATTCCTTTCTGAACTAGTTACAAATATTTCTATTCCAAACAAGTTGAGAATTTTTCTATTGCAAACTAGTTGTGACTTTTTCCATTCTAGTATAAACTAGTTATGACTGTTTCTATACCAAAGTACTTCTGAATGTTTCTAGTTCATTCAAAACAAGTTGTAAATGTTTCCATTCTACTCTAAAAAAGTTATGAATCTTTCTATTTCGAACTAGTTGTAAATCTTTCTATTCTACACTAGTTGTGAATGTTTATATCCAGAAGTAGTTGTGAATGTTTCCACTTAACTCTAAAGAAGTTATGAATGTTTCTATTCCAAAGCAGCTCTGAATGTTTGTACCCTAAACAATTTGTGAATGTTTCTATTACAAACGAGTTGGGATTGTTTCTATTTCAAAAAAGTTATGGCTATTTCCATTCTATTCCAAACAAGTTGCCAATGTTTCCATTCCATTCTAAACAGGTTGTTAATGTTTCGATTCCAAACTAGTTGAACATGCTTATATTCTAAACTACTTGTGAATGTGTTTATTCTAAACTAGTTGTAGATGATTTTATTCCAAACTAGTTATGAATGTTTACGTTCTATTCTAAACAAGTTCTGAATGTTTCTATTTCAAACAAGTTGTGAATGTTTCCTTTGCATTCCAAAGAAGTTGTGTATGTTTCTATTCCAAACCTATTGTGAATGTTTCAATTCTATTCTAAGCAAGTTTTGATTGTTTCAATTCCAAACAAGTTGTGAATGTTTCCATTCCTTTCTAAGCAAGTTGTTAACATTTCTATTCCAAACAAGTTATGAAAGTTTCATTCGAAACTAGTGATGAATGTTTCCATTCTATTTTTGGCAGGTTATGATTGTTTCTTTTCCAAATAAGTTGTGAATGTTTCCATTCCATTCTAAATAAGTTGTGAATGCTTTTATTCCAAACAAGTTGTTAAGGCTCTTATTCCAAACTAGTTGTGAATTATTCAGGTTTTCTCTAAACAAGTTATGATTATTTCTTTTTCAAACTACTTGTGAATGCTTCCATTCCATTCTACACAAGTTTTGAATGTTTCCATTACAAAGAAGTTATGAATGCTTCTATCCCAAACTAGTTGTGAATGTTTCCATTCCATTCTAAACAAGTTGTGAATGTTTCTATTCCAAATTAGTTGTGAATGTTTCCTTTTCATTCTAAAAAGTTATGAATGTTGTAAATATTTCGATTCTAAAGTAGTTGTGATTGTTTCCATTCATTTCAAAACTAGCTATGAATGTTTTTATTCAAAACTAGTTATGAATTCTTTTATTCAAAAAAAGTTGTGAATGTTTCCATTCCATTCTAAATAAGTTGGGAATGTTTCTATTCCATTTTAAGCTTGTTGTGAATCTTGCTATTCTAAACAAGTTGTGAATGTTTCCATTCCATTCTAAACAAGCGGTGAATGTTTTTATTCCAAACTAGTTGTGAATGTTTTGATTCCGTTCTAAACAATTTATGAATGTTTCAATACTGAACAAGTTATGAATGTTTTTGTTCATAAGTGGTTGTGAATGTGTCCATTCTATTCTAAACTAGTTGTGAATGTTTCAATTCCATCTTAAGCATGTTGTGAATCTTTCCATTCTAAACTAGTTGTAAATGTTTGCTTTCCATTCAAAACAACTTGTTAATGTTTATATTCCAAACTAGATGTGAATTTTTCGGTTCCCCTTTAAGCCAATTGTTGATGTTTCTATTCCGTACTAGTTGTGAATGTTTACATTTCATTCTAAACAGGTTGTGAATTTTTTTATTCCAAAATAAGTGGTGAATATTTTATTTCATTATATACAAGTTATGAATGTTTCTATTCCAAACTAGTTGTCAATGTTTCCATTCCATTATAAACAAGTGGTGAATGTTTCTATTCTAAACCAGTTGTGAAATTTTCCATTTCATTCAAAACAAGTTGTGACCGTGTCTATTCCACTCTAGACAAGTTGTGAATGTTTTTATTCCAAACTAGTTGTCAATGTTTATATTCTATTCTAAACACATTATGAATGCTTCTATTTTGAATAAGTTGTGAATGTTTCCAATCCATTGAAAACAAGTTCTAAGTGTTTCTTTTGCATTCTAAACATGCTGTGAATGTTTGCATTCCAAATTAGTTGTGAATGTTTTCATTCCATTGTTACTAAGTTAGGAAAGTTTCTATCACACTCTAAACAAGTTGCACATCTTTCTATTCCAAACTAGTTATGAGTGTTTCTCTTATAAACTAGATGTGAATGTTTCCAAACAAGTTGTGAATATTTCTATTCCAAACAATTTGTGAATGTTTTCATTTCATTCTAAACTATATGTAAATGTTTCCTTTCCAAACAAGTTGTGAATGCTTTCATTCCATTCTAAACTATATGTAACTATTTCCTTTCAGAACAAGTTGTGAATGTTTGTATTACAAACAAGTTGTGAATGTTTCTCTTCCAAACTAGTTGTGATTGTTTCCATTCCAATGTAAACTAGCCATGAATGTTTCTATTCCAAAGTAGTTGTAACTATTTCCATTCCATTCCAAACAAGTTGTGAATGTTTCCATTCCATTCTCAACAAGTTGTGAATTTTTCCATTCCTGACTAGTTGTGAATGTTTCTATTCTAAACTAGTTGTGAATGTATCTAGTCTAAATTAGTTGCGAATGATTCTAATCTAAACAAGTTGGGAATGTTTGCATTCCAATCCAAACAAGTTATGAATGTTTCTGTGCCAAACTAGTTGTAAATATTTAAATTCCACTCCAAACAAATTGTAAATGTCTCTATTCCAAACTTATTGTGATTGTTACCTTCCCATTCTAAGCAAGTAGTGAATGTTTCCATTCTAAACAAGTTGTGAATGTTTCCACTCGATTCTATACAAATTTGTGAATGTTTCTAGTCCAAACAAGTTTTGAATGTCTACCTTCCATTTTAAACATGTTATGAATGTTTCTATTCAAAACTAACTGTGAATTTTTCCATTCCATTCCAAATAAGTTGCCAATGTTTTGATTCCAAATAGGCTGTGAATGTTTCTATTCAAAACTAGTGGCGAATGTTTCGATTCTATTCTAAACAAGTTGTGGTTGTTTCTTTTCCAAATAAGTTATGAATGTTTCTATTCCAAACAAGTTGTGAATACTTTCATTCCATTCTAAACAAGTTGTGAATGTTTTTATTACAAACAAGTTATGAATGTTTCTTTTCCAAATAAGTTATGAATGTTTCTATTCCAAACAAGTTGTGGATACTTTCATTCCATTCTAAACAAGTTGTGAATGTTTTTATTACAAACAAGTTATAAATGTTTCTTTTCCAAACTAGTTGTGAATGTTTCCATTGCATTCTAAACAAGTTGTGAGTGTTTCTACTCAAAACTAGTTGTGAATGCTTCCATTCCATTCTAAACAAGTTGTGAACATTTCTACTCTGAACAATATGTAAATGTTTCTATCCCAAAGTAGTTGTAAATGTTTCAATTCCATTTTAAACATGTTGTGAATGTTTCCACTCCATTCAAATGATTTGGTGAATGTTTCAATTCCAAACTAGCTATGAGTGATTCCATTCGATTCTAAACAAGTTATGAATGTTGTGAATGTTTTATCCTGAACTAGTTATGATTGTTTCCATTCCATTCTAAACAAGCTGTGAATGTTTCTATTCAAAACTACTTGCCAATATTTCTATTCCTAATAGGCCTTGAAAGTTTCTGTTCAAAACTAGTAGTGAAGGTTTCTATTCCTTTCTAAACAAGTTGTGAATGTTTCTATTCCAAACTAGTTGTGAATGTTTCTATTTCAAACAAGTTATCAATGTTTCTAATCCAAACAAGTTGTGAATGTTTCCTTTTCTTTCTAAACAAGTTATGAATGATTATATTACAAACAAGTTGTGCCATTCTAATCATGCGGTGAATGTTTCCATTCCAAACTAGTTGTGATTGTTTCCATTACATTCTAAAAAAGTTGTAAATGTTTCTACTCCAAACTAGTTGTGAATTTTTCTATTACAAAGAAGTTGTGAATGTTTTCAATCCATTCTATGTAGGTTGTGAATGTTTCGATTCTAAACAAGTTATGAATGTTTTTATCCAAAAGTAGTTGTTAATTTTTCCATTCCAATCTAAACTAGATCTGAACCCTTGCATTCCAAATAAGTTTCAAATGTTTCCATTCCAAGAAAGTTATAAATGTTTCTATTCCAAACTAGTTGTGAATGTTTCCATTCCATTCTAAACAAATAGTGAATGTCTCTATTCCAAACAAGTTGTGAATGTTTCTATCACATTCTGAAGAGGTTATGAATGTTTCAATTCCAAACAATGTGTGAATGTTTCCATTCTTTTCCAAGCAAATTATGATTGTTTCTTTTCTAAATTAGTTATGAATGTTTCCATTCCATTCAAAACAATTTGTGAATGTTTCTTTTGTGTTTTAAACATGCTTGTAATGTTTTTTTTTTCAAACTAGTTTTGAATGTTTCTAGGCCATTGTAAACAAGTTGGGAGTCATTTTATTCGAGACACATTATGCATCTTTCTATTCCAAACTAGTTGTTAATGTTTCCTTTCTAAACTAGTTGTCAATGTTCCTATTCCACATAATTTGTGAATGTCTCCATTCCATTCTAAACTAAATGTGAATGTTTCTTTACCAAACCAGTTGTGCATGTTTCTATTCCAAACTAGTTGTGATTGTTTCCATTCCATTCTCAACCAGTTGTGAATGTTTATATTTCAAACTAGTTATGAATGTTTACATTCAATTCTAAATAAGTCATGAATGTTTCTATTCCAAACAAGATATCAATGTTTTTATTCGAAGCTAGTTGTGAATTTATCTATTTGAAACAAATTGTGAAGGTTTCCAATCAATTTATGAATGTTTCCATTCAATTATAAACTAGTTGTGAATGCTTCTGTTTCAAGCTACTTATGATTGATTCCATTATATTCTAAACTAGTTATGAATGTTTCTATTCCAAAGTACTTATGAATGTTTCCACTCCATTCCAAACAAGTTGTAAATGTTTCCATTCCATTCTAAACAAGTTGTGAATGTTCCTTTTCCAAACAAGTTGTGAATGTTTCTGTTCTAAACTAGTTGTGAACAGTTCTATTATAAACCAGTTCTGAATGCTTCCATTTCATTCTGAACAAGTTATAAATGTTTCCAATCCAAAGTAGTTGTGAATGTTTCCATTCCATTTAAATTAAGTTGTGAATGTTTCAATTCCATTCTAAACAAGTTATGACCATTTCCATTCCATTCTAAACAAGTTGTGAATGTTTCTATTACAAAAAAGTTATGAATATCTCTATTCGATTCTAAGCTAGTTGTGAATATTTCTATTCCAAACCAGTTGTCGATGTTTCCATTCTACTTTAAACAAATTGTGATTGCTTCTGTTCCAAACTAAACAAGTTGTAAATGTTTTGATTCCATTCTAAACAAGTTGCAAATGTTTTTATTCCAAGCAAGTTGTGAATGTTTCTATTTAAAAGTAATGGTGAATGTTTCCATTTCATTCTAAACAAGTTATGATTGTTTCTTTTCCTAATAAGTTGTGAATGTAAACTAGTTGTTAATGTTTCCATTCCCTTGTAAACAACTTCTGACTATTTCTATTCCAAACAAGTTGTGATTGTTCCTATTGAAAACTGGTTGTGAAAGTTTTCATTATATTCTGAACAAGTTGTGAATGTTTCTGTTACAAACAAGTTGTGAATGTTTCTATTCGATTTTAAGCATGTTGTGAATGTTTTTATTATAGACAAGTGGTGAATGTTTCTATTCCAAACTAGTTGTGAATGTTCCCAATCCATTATAAAAAATTTGTGAATGTTTTTATTCCAAACATGTTGTGAATGTGTCTATTCCAAACAAGTTGTGAATGTTCCCATTCCATTCTAAACAAGTTATGAATGTTTCTATCCCCCAAAAGTTGTGACCATTTTCATTCCATTCTAATCAAGTGGTGAATGCTTCAATTCTAAACTAGTTGTGAATGTTTCTATTCCAAACTAGTTGTGATTGTTTCTGTTCCATTCTAAGCAAGCTATGAATGTTTCTATTCTAAATATGTGGTGAATGTTTCTATTCTAAACAAGTTGTGAGTGTTTTAATTCTAAAAAAGTTGTGAGTGTTTCCATTCTAAACTAGTCTTTAACGTTTCCATTCCAAGGTAATTGTGAATATTTCCATGCCATAGAAGTTGTGTTACCACCTCACAAAATGGGAGAATTACAAGTGTGTCATAATGGCTAAAAACCATCATATTGTGTAATTCTCACCATATTGATTGAAGTGTGGGGGGGGGGGGGAAAGACATGATCAACACCTCCTTAAAAGTGTTCCTGTTACCCACTCCGGGGTAGTCCAGTTATGGTGCCAAAACTGTGCATTTAGACTCCCAAGATTGGTAATGTTCTGTAGGCCATCAGAACACTACCCTGAGTGTGCATACCCAAGTGGCCCTCTTGGGCACTATGTAAATACATGCATATTGGTCCAACCATCACACTCATATTCACATTGCATGCACACCATGGCAGCAAAGAAGGAAAACACAAGCACAAGTCTTAGTTTTGGCTTCCACACATTAGGCAATCGTGTTAAGTTCTAGTGGCCAGCTATTGCACCTGTAACTTCCACTAATAAACTGTATCATTCTAGCCTCATACCCCCATGTTTTCTTTGCTCCATTATGAAGTAGAGACTTAGAGCAAACCAAGGAATTTTGTTTTACATCAATAGCCCACCTATGGACCAAGTTATGGATTTTTTAAGTTGGTTACAAAATTCTGACCAAATGAACAGTAACTCAGCCAACTTTGCAACGTCATATCTTTGGCTACAGGGCTCTAAATCCAGAAATTCCAAATCCCAGTTAACCCTCTAGATGTCCTCTAGGTGTGGTCAAAATTTCATACCAAGATTCATTCTACACAGGGAGATATTAAACTTTAGGTCCAGAGTCAAAATTCTGGCAACTTTTGGACCATTTTGCCCATACAATTTTTCCAAACCATGCAAACACTTCATTCACAAGGGGAAAGCCCTCCAAGGCTATCCCATACATGTCCAATACACATATTAATTACATTCTCTTGCATCTAGCAACTTTATGTGGCCAAAACAGAATTTACAAGTAAGCAGCCTATCATTCACACTTAGGCAGCTTTGCACCACATCACTTACATAGCCAAAACATTACTCAAATGTTCACATACTTGTCTCATTTTACATACACTACATGTACATGCATACATGCACTAAAATATGGTCTTAACTCAGCTAAATACGCACCCTAGGTTACAGGAGGTCCTGAGACACAATGGACTCCAAAAACAGGATGCTGGACAGCTGCTGCACAACACAATAAGTACCACCATTAAAAATACCAAATGTGCTCCTAAAATCACCAAACTTTCCAGATCACAACTAGACATATGGAAGTTCATGTACCTGAAATTTCAGATCAAAAATCAAACCACAAAAGGTTAGTTTGAAGGTGATCTTTCAGCTGGACCTGAAATGACAGAATTGAGGGGAGTAAGTTTCATTGAGAAACTTAGTAAGGGTAGCACTTGGATTCAATAGGCAATGTAACCATCATTAAAACCTGCATCCAAAGACACTAAAACAAAAAAACCACAATGCATATATACAAGATATAGCAACCAAATGCAGCAGCCAAACACAAACAACAAACACATGAAATGTGGCAGCAACATATACCATAGGTTAGTCCATAAAACACATAATAAACATAACCAAATCACTATGGCAGCCCTCCTCAAGCTAATGCTTGGTCTTAGGAGGATTTTAACACTAGTTAGTACTAACTTTTGGGCTCTAGAAACCCAGAAATTCGCTGCCATCACTGTGCACTTCACACTAGGTCACAAAACCTTCAATAAGTGCACTCCCCTCACTAAGCTTGGTTCATCAAGCTCATGGCTCTCTTCCAAGCTTAGCCCTAGCTCCATGGTTGTTTGAAAATACAGAAAACAACCCATGAGAGCAAGAGAACCCTTACCTTGATGGGTATGCTGAAATTGGAGCTTGATCCTAGGTGCACTCAAGCAATAGCACCAAATAGCTTCCAATTGTGCTTCCTTGACTTCAATTGCAAGTAGTTTTGAGTTTGAAGGTATGGTGGCTATGGAGGAAGTGTGGAGGAGAGGGCTGGCTTTCTTTTTGCTGGTGGAGGCCGAAATTTAGAGAAGCAAAGGTGGTCTTGACTACTTAAATAGTCAAAAGTACACTAAACACACTTAAGTAGTCTTAACCTTGTCTTATGTCATTTTCCTTGCTACAAGACTATGGTTTCTTAGTCTTAATCTCTTGGCCCACATTTGACCATCCTTATCTTCCTTTAGCAGCCCTCCTTATGTGGGATAACCCCACAAAACTTCCATTTGACTTAAGTCATAGACATACACATCTTAAGGCCTACATTAGAACACTTAGGTCCTTTATGCCTTTTTGTGTTTTCTTTGTCCTTAGTTGTCTTCCATAAGCAATTTGGTCCTCCAATAGCACTTTCATACCATTCATATCCTTCCCATAACTCTCCAAATCTCTTTTGTGAAAGTTTTGCAATTGAGTACCCGAATTTCCAAAATCTTACAAAAAAGTCCATAGGTTGCTTGACAAACAAGCAATCCTTAAGGCTTTTCTTGGGGACCAAGTTACCAACTTGGAACACTTTTAAGGAGGTGTTGATCATACCTTTTACCCCCCACACTTCAATCACTATGGTGAGAATTACACAATATAATGGTTTTTAGCCATTATGACACACTTGTAATTCTCCCATTTTGTGAGGTGGTAACAATCCTCCCCCCCTTAAAAATTTTGGTCCTCCAAAATAGCCTTTAGCTTCGGGTATTCTTCAGGATACCTTTCCATAAGGTCTTTTTCAGTTTCCCAGGTTGCTTCTCTTTCAGAGTGGTGTGACCACTGAACTTTAACCATGGGAATATGTTTGTTTCTTAACCTTCTGGTATCCTTGGCTAAGATAGCTATAGGTTTCTCTTCATATGTCAAGTTAGGTTCCAACTGTATGTCTTCCACTACAATAGCATGCTTTGTGTCCAATAGACACTTCTTAAGCATACTGATGTGAAAAACATTATGAACACTTGACATGCTTGGCGGTAGAGCTAACCTGTATGCTACCTTGCCAACTCTATCCAAGATCTCATAAGGACCGATGTATCTTGGAGCTAACTTGGTTCTTTTGCCAAATCTGACAGTGCCTTTGGTTGGTGCAACTTTCAGCCAAACATTGTCACCAACCTCAAATTCCAAGTCTCTCTCCTTCTTTTGTTGACATAGGCTATGGTCCTTTCATTGGCTGCCTTTAATCTCTCTTGAATCTTCTTGATTTTGGCAGTAGTCTCTTCAATAATTTCGGGACCCAACTCTAGCCTGTCTGAGGCTTCCACCCAACAGTGGGGTGTCATGCACCTTCTTCCATATAATGCTTCATAAGGTGCCATGCCAATGGTGCTTTGGTAACTATTGTTATATGAGAATTCCACCAATGGCAAGTGTTGGTCCCATTCACCTTTGAAATCCAACACACAGCTCCTGAGCATGTCTTCCAGTATCTGTATCACCCTTTCAGATTGCCCATCTGTCTGAGGATGATAAGCAGTACTCAGGTGGATTTTGGTTCCTAGTGCTTTATGAAAAGCACTCCAAAACCGAGCTGTAAATCTTGGATCTCTATCAGATACAATGGAGTCTGGCACTCCATGTAGTCTCACTATCTCCTGGACATACATCTGGGCTAACTTCTCCAAGGAGTCTGTGAGTTTCATAGGTAAGAAGTGGGAACATTTGGTTAGCCTATCCACAATGACCCAGATTGTATCATGCCTTAATCTGGTCATAGGCAACCCAGTCAAAAAGTCCATGGTTATGTTGCCCCACTTCCTCACTGGTATAGGTAGAGTCTGTAGGGTGCCAGCTGGCTTCTGGTGCTCTACCTTTACCCTCTGGCATGTGGCACATTTGGAGACATAAGTAGCTATGTCTCTCTTCATGTGTGGCCACCAGAAGTGAGTCTTCAAATCTTTATACATTTTCTCACTTCCTGGATGGATGTTCAACTTGCTTGTGTGAGCTTCTTCAAGTATTTCATCCCTGAGCTTTGCTTCTTTAGGCACATATATTCGGTCCTTGAAGTACAGTAATCCTTGCTTGTAGGCAAAGGATTGATACAAAGAACCTTTTTCCTCTCCTGAGATCTTTTTCAGATCAGGATCTGTGTCCTGTGCCTTTTTGGCTTCTTCAATCCATCCAGACTGAATTGTCAATGTGTAAATTTGGGCTTCCTCCCACTTATGCCATTTATGCCATAGGCATAGTAGACTATTTTGCTCATCATGATTAGCTAAGGATCCTCCTTTCAAAAGTCCTGTGTACTTCCTGCTCAAGGCATCTGCTACTAGATTGCCTTTGCCCTCTGTGTACTGTATACTGCAGTCATAGTCCTTGATGTACTCTAACCATCTCCTTTGCCTCATGTTCAACTCTTTCTGAGTGAACAAGTACTTTAGGCTCTTATGGTCAGTGTAGATCACAAAGGAACTACCCATCAAGTAATGCCTCCATTGCTTTAGAGCAAAAATCACTGCTCCCAGTTCTAGGTCATGGGTAGGATAATTTTGCTCATGGGGTCTTAACTGCCTTGACCCATAAGCAATGACATTTCTGTCTTGCATAAGCACACAACCTAACCCAGATCTAGATGCATCTGTATATATGATGTAGGGTTTACTTGGATCAGGAAGAATCAACACTGGAGCTTTAATCAACCTTTGCTTGAGCTCCTGGAAACTATTTTCACACTTCTCAGTCCACTCAAATCTTTGACCCTTCTTGGTCAGATGAGTAAGAACTGAGGCAATCATGGAAAAGCCTGATACAAATCTCCTGTAGTATCCAGCTAATCCTAGGAAACTTCTGATTTCCTTCACAGTCTTTGGTCTTCCCCACTCTTGCACTGCCTTGACCTTTTCAGGGCTTCCCTTAAGGCCTTGTGCATCTATGATATGTCCTAGGAAAGGCACTTCCCTTATCCAAAATTTACACTTGGATAACTTAGCGTAAAGCTGATGCTACAACAGAGTCTTTAAGACAATCTTCAGATGATGTTCATGTTCATTTTCATCCTTGGAATACACTAGGATGTCATCAATGAAAACAACCACAAATTTGTCCAGATGTGGTCAAAACACCCAATTCATCAGGTCCATGAAAGCAGCTGGGGCATTAGTCAAACCAAATGGCATGACTGTGTACTCATAATGCCCATATCTGGTCCTGAATGCAGTCTTAGGAATATCTTCTTCCTTTACTCTCAACTGGAAGTATCCAGATCTCAAATCTATCTTGGAGAAGATCTTAGCTCCCTTGAGTTGATCAAACAGATCCTCAATCCTAGGGAGTGGATACTTGTTCTTGATAGTCACTGCATTAAGCTTCCTGTAGTCAATGCATAGTCTCAAAGATCCATCCTTCTTTTTCACAAAGAGAACAGGAGCTCCCCATGGTGAAACACTTGGCCTTATGAACCCTTTTTCAAGAAGTTCATCAAGTTGTTTCTTGAGCTCATTCATCTCTGTGATTGGCATTCTGTAAGGAGGTATGGATATTGGACTAGCTTCTGGTTGCAGCTTGATTTCAAATTCAATCTCCCTTTGTGGAGGAATACCTGGCAGGTCTTTAGGAAAGACTTGTGGAAAGTCTCTCACTATAGGTATTCTGTCCACTTCCTTATCACAGTGCAATTCATTCAATGCATAACAGTAATCATGCTCAGAAATCACAGGTATCTCATCTAATACCTCTAGCTCCATGCCATGCATTTCATACACTAATTCCTTAGAATTCACTAATGCATGCACTTCACCATCAGGCAATGTGATTTCCCTCTTAGCACAATCAATTCTTATGTTATGCATAGCAAGCCAATTCATACCCAGCACTAAATCATACTTAGGAATGTCCAACACTAGCAGATTAGTCATAACCTTAGTCTTTCCTACTACTAGCTCACAATCCTTAGCTAGGTCATTAGTGAAAAGACATTGACTACCTGCTGTTTTCACTAAGGATATCCTAGGCATGATTTCAGTAGGCAATTTCATGGCATTAACAAATTTCCTAGCCACTATAGACACAGATGCACCAGTATCAAACAAAACACTAACAGGCATACCATTAAGGTAAATGTTACCTCTTAGTGCTCCTCCCTGCTCTGATGTCTGTAGCCTCTCCACTTGGAAGACTCTGCCAGCTCTCTGCATTGGAGGCCGAGGCACTGAAGGAACTGGCCTCTGCTGTCCCTCCCTTGGTGCTCCTCCTCTAGGTCCTGCCCCAATAGGTCTTACTGGACCTTGGTCTTCTGGCCTCCTTTGAGCCTGTGGGCAGTCTTTGATCCAATGATCCATGGATCCACATCTTAGACACGCTTGGGTATCAAAGTAGCAAGGTTTCTTTCCATGAAACCTCCTACACTTAGGGCACCTTAGGCCAGGGAACTTCCCCTTAACCTTGCCCTCACCACCAAAATGGGAACTCTTGGCAATTCCCTTGCCATGTGGTGGCTTCTTCTGCTTGCCTCCTGCCTGACTACTTTCCCCTGGTCCACTGGGAAAGTACTTAGTCTCATACTCCTCTTGCTCTACTAATAGAGCTTTCTGCACTGCTTCATAGTATGTAACTGCTCCAAAAGGTCTAACAGCCTTTCTAATGTCTGACTTTAGGCCTCTGACAAATCTTTTGGCCTTCAATTCCTCTAGTCCATGATACTGAGGAGCATACCTCACCAACTGATTGAATTTGTGCTCATACTCTAGGACACTGAGGTTGTCCTGCCTTAGAGCATCAAATTCAGCTTGCTTCATATCCTTGATGGCATCACTGATGTACTGTTCCTGGAACAGCTGTGTGAACTCTGGCCAGCTCATCTCAATATCTCTTCCTGGCCTTCTGCCCTTCTGGAAAGCATACCTGTCTCTGGTGTTTCTCCACCACATCTCTGCACTGCCTACCAAGTTGTAAGTAGCCAGTGACACCTTCTTGGTGGAGCTGAGTGGCATCCTCTCAAACATCTTTTCTATGAAGATTAACCACTCCTCAGCTCTCTCTGGCCCAGCTCTTCCATCAAACTGTGGAGGTCTTAGGCCTTGGAACCTCTCCAACAATCTGACCTCATCTAGGCCCTCTAGATCCTCTGATCTATGTCTCCTGGATCTATGAGAGTCCTCTGTATGGTGATGCTCTCTATGATCTCTCTGCCTTCTCCTGGATCTTCTCTCATGGCCTTCCTCAATCTCATTCCTAGTGCAGGAATGGTCATAGACTGAGGGATTGGTCCTGGACACCTGACCAATCTCAGATCTTACTCTTCTGCCTCTTGGATTTCTCCTATCCTCATCTTCCACCTCAATGGTCTCATCATTTGTGTCTTCTAAGCTTCCAGAAGGAACATATTCAGATGTGTTCCTAGTATCCTCTTCTGGTTGTTGCTGTGCATCCTGAACTAGTTCTGCTGGAGCTACTTGGACTCCCTGCTGTTGTCCTTGAATCAGCCTCATTAAGTTTTCATTGATTAGAGCTAAGTTCCTCTGAAGCTCTAACCAAACCTAAGGCACTTCAGGGTTTGCTACCCCCTGTTGCCCCTGATTCCCTCTATTCTGTTCATTTCTTTGTTGCCCAGAATCAGTAGGAGGCCTTCGAGGTGGATCCCCTCTCCTTGTGGCAACCATGTTTACTTCCTGCATTGATGATCCATCATAGAGCACATATAAAGATCATAGGTATTTCAATGGTACTTGACACTAGCAGCTGACCAAACTGAGTTCATATATGTAGATGCATGCAATGCCAACTATATGCAATGTACATGTATAAACCATGCTCTGATACCAACTTCTGTTACCCACTCCGGGGTAGTCCAGTTATGGTGCCAAAACTGTGCATTTAGACTCCCAGGATTGGTAATGTTCTGTAGGCCATCAGAACACTACCCTTAGTGTGCATACCCAAGTGGCCCTCTTGGGCACTATGTAAATACATGCATATTGGTCCAACCATCACACACATATTCACATTTCATGCACACCATGGCAGCAAAGAAGGAAAACACTAGCACAAGTCTTAGTTTTGGCTTCCACACATTAGGCAATCTTGTTAAGTTCTAGTGGCCAGCTACTGCACCTGTAACTTCCACTAATAAACTGTATCATTCTAGCCACATACCCCCCTGTTTTATTTGCTCCATTATGAAGTAGAGACTTAGAGAAAACCAAGGAATTTTGTTTTACATCAATAGCCCACCTATGGACCAAGTTATGGATTTTTGAAGTTGGTTACAAAATTCTGACCAAATGAACAGTAACTCAGCCAACTTTGCAACGTCATATCTTTGGCTACAGGGCTCTAAATCCAGAAATTCCAAATCCCAGTTAACCCTATAGATGTTCTCTAGGTGTGGTCAAAATTTCATACCAAGATTCATTCTACACAGGGAGATATTAAACTTTAGGTCCAGAGTCGAAATTCTGGCAACTTTTGGACCATTTTGCCCATACAATTTTTCCAAACCATGCAAACACTTCATTCACAAGGGGAAAGCCCTCCAAGGCTATCCCATACATGTCCATTACACATATTAATTACATTCTCTTGCATTTAGCAACTTTATGTGGCCAAAACAGAATTTACAAGTAAGCAGCCCATCATTCACACTTAGGCAGCTTTGCACCACATCACTTACATAGCCAAAACATTACTCAAATGTTCACATACTTGTCTCATTTTACATACACTACATGTACATGCATACATGCACTAAAATATGGTCTTAACTCAGCTAAATACGCACCCTAGGTTACAGGAGGTCCTGAGACACAATGGACTCCAAAAACAGGATGCTGGACAGCTGCTGCACAACACAGTAAGTACCACCATTAAAAATACCAAATGTGCTCCTAAAATCACCAAAATTTCCAGATCATAACTAGACATATGGAAGTTCATGTACCTGAAATTTCAGATCAAAACTCAAACCACAAAGGTTAGTTTGAAGGTGATCTTTCAGCTGGACCTGAAATGACAGAATTGAGGGGAGTAAGTTTCATTGAGAAACTTAGTAAGGGTAGCACTTGGATTCAATAGGCAATGTAACCATCATTAAAACCTGCATCCAAAGACACTAAAACAAAAAAACCACAATGCATATATACAAGATATAGCAACCAAATGCAGCAGCCAAACACAAACAACAAACACATGAAATGTGGCAGCAACATATACCATAGGTTAGTCCATAAAACACATAATAAACATAACCAAATCACTATGGCAGCCCTCCTCAAGCTAATGCTTGGTCTTAGGAGGATTTTAACACTAGTTAGTACTAACTTTTGGGCTCTAGAAACCCAGAAATTCGCTGCCATCACTGTGCACTTCACACTAGGTCACAAAACCTTCAATAAGTGCACTCCCCTCACTAAGCTTGGTTCATCAAGCACATGGCTCTCTTCCAAGCTTAGCCCTAGCTCCATGGATGTTTGAAAATACAGAAAACAACCCATGAGAGCAAGAGAACCCTTACCTTGATGGGTATGCTGAAATTGGAGCTTGATCCTAGGTGCACTCAAGCAATAGCACCAAATAGCTTCCAATTGTGCTTCCTTGACTTCAATTGCAAGTAGTTTTGAGTTTGAAGGTATGGTGGCTATGGAGGAAGTGTGGAGGAGAGGGCTGGCTTTCTTTTTTCTGGTGGAGGCCGAAATTTAGAGAAGCAAAGGTGGTCTTGACTACTTAAATAGTCAAAAGTACACTAAACACACTTAAGTAGTCTTAACCTTGTCTTATGTCATTTTCCTTGCTACAAGACTATGGTTTCTTAGTCTTAATCTCTTGGCCCACATTTGACCATCCTTATCTTCCTTTAGCAGCCCTCCTTATGTGGGATAACCCCACAAAACTTCCATTTGACTTAAGTCATAGACATACACATCTTAAGGCCTACATTAGAACACTTAGGTCCTTTATGCCTTTTTGTGTTTTCTTTGTCCTTAGTTCTCTTCCATAAGCAATTTGGTCCTCCAATAGCACTTTCATACCATTCATATCCTTCCCATAACTCTCCAAATCTCTTTTGTGAGAGTTTTGCAATTGAGTACCCGAATTCCCAAAACCTTACAAAAAAGTCCATAGGTTGCTTGAAAAACAAGCAATCCTTAAGGCTTTTCTTGGGGGCCAAGTTACCAACTTGGAACACTTTTAAGGAGGTGTTGATCATGCCTTTTACCCCCCACACTTTAAACACTATGGTGAGAATTACACAATATAATGGTTTTTAGCCATTATGACACACTTGTAATTCTCCCATTTTATGAGGTGGTAACAGTTCCAAGTTGGTAACTTGGCCCCCAAGAAAATCCTAAAGGATTGCTTGTTTGTCAAGCAACCTATGGACTTTTTTTGTAAGGTTTTGGAAATTCGGGTACTTAATTGCAAAACTCTCAAGAAAGAGACTTGGAGAGTTATGGGAAGGATATAAATGGTATGAAAGTGCTATTGGAAGACCAAATTACTCATGGAAGACAAGTTTGGACAAAGGAAACACTAAACGCAATAAGGACCTAAATGTCCTAGGTAAATCTTAAGGTATTCAAGCTTTTGACTTAAGTCTAAGGATGGAATTCCGGGGTTATCCCACCATGGGGGAGGCAGCTAAGACTTGATAATTAGTCAAAAATGTTGGGCACATGTGTACCAATGAGTTTAAGACAAAAAAACCATAATTAGTGAGAAGGAAAATGACATAAAGCAAGGTTAAGCTTGTTAAGTGTGTTTTGTGCCCTTAAGCTCATTTAAGGTCATTTAAGTGGCAAAATCACTTATCCCTCTCTCATTTTCGTCCTCCCCCAGCCCATGGACACAGCCATAGTTCCTCCATAGCTACCACACCTTCAAACTTGCAATTGATTGAAATTGGAGCCAAAAGGAAGCAATTGGAAGCAAACCAGAGCTATTTCTTGAATACTTCAAGGATCAAGCTTGATTTTCAGCCTACCCACATTGGTAAGGGTTCTCTTGCTCTCATGATTTGTTTTCTGTATTTTCAAACATCCATGGAGCTACGGCTAAGCTTTGAAGAGAGCCATGAGCTTGATGAACCAAGCTTATTGAGGGAAGTGCACTTATTGAAGGTTTTGTGACCTATTGTCAAGTGCACAAAGATGGCAGTAAAATGAGGGTGTCTAGAGCCCAAAGTTAGTACTAACTAGTGTTAAAATCCTCCTAAGACCAACCATTAGCTTGAGGAGGGCTGCCATAGTGATTTGGTTATGTTTATTATGTGTTTTATGGAGTAACCTATGGTATATGTTGCTGCCACATTTCATGTGTTTATTGTTTGTGTTTGGCTGCTACATTTGGTTGCTATATCTTGTATATATGCATTGTGGTTTAGTTTTTTAGTGTCTTTGGATGCAGGTTTGAATGATGGTTACATTGCCTAGTGAATCCAAGTGCTACCCTTACTAAGTTTCTCAATTAAACTTACTCCCCTCAATTCTGTCATTTCAGGTCCAGCTGAAAGATCACCTTCAAACTAACCTTTGTGATTTGATTTTTTATCTGAAATTTTAGTTACATGAACTTCCATATGTCTAGTTATGTTCTGGAAATTTTGGTGATTTTAGGAACACATTGTTATTTTTAATGGTGGTACTTATTGTGGTATGCAGCAGCTGTCCAGCATCCTGTTATGGAGTCCATTGTGTCTCAGGCATTCCTGTAACTTAGGGTGTGTATTTAGCTGAGTTAATACCATTATGAAGTGCATGTATGCATGTACATTTAGCGTATGTAAAATGAGACAAGTATGTGAAGATTTGAGTAATGTTTTGGCTATGTAAGTGATGTGGTGCAAAGCTGCTTAAGTGTGAATGATGGGCTGCTTACTTGTAAATTCTGTTTTGGCCACATAAAGTTGTTAAAATAAAGGGAATGTAATTCCTTTGTGTAATGGACATATATGGGGTAGCCTTGGAGGGCTTTCCCCTTATGAATAAAGTGTTTGCATGGTTTGAAAAAATTGTATGGGCAAAATGGTCCAAAAGTGACCAAAATTTTGACTCTACACTTAAAGTTCTATATCTCCCTGTGTAGAAGGAATATTTGTATGAAATTTTTACCAAACCTAGAGGACATCTAAAGGGTTAATATAAATTTTGAATTTATGTATTTAGAGCCCTGTGGAGAAAGATATGAACTTGCAAAGTTGACTGAATTACTGTTCATTTGGTCAGAATTTTGTAACCAAGTTAAAAAATCCATAACTTGGTCCATAGGTGGGCTATTGATGTAAAAAAAAATTCCTTGGTTTTATATAAGTCTCTAATTGATAATGAAGCAAATAAAACATGGGGGTATGTGGTTAGAATGATACAGTTTTTTAGTGGAAGTTACAGGTGCAGTAGCTGGCCACTAGAACTTAACAAGATTGCCTAATGTGTGGAATCCAAAACTAAGACTTGTGCTAGTATTTTCCTTCTTTGCTGCAATGGTGTGCATGAAATGTGAATATGTGTGTGATGGTTGGACCAATATACATGTGTTTACATAGTGCCCAAGAGGGCCACTTGGGTATGCACACTAAGGGTAGTGTTCTGATGGCCTACAGAACATTACCAATCCTGGGAGTCCAAATGCACAGTTTTGGCACTAGAACTGGACTACCCCAAAGTGGGTAACAAGTTCTCAATGTTTCCATTCCAAAAAAGCTGTTAATGTTTCTATTCAAAACTCGTTGTGAATGTTTCCATTCCGTTGTAAACAAGTATTGAATCTTTCTATTCCAAACAAGTTCTGAAAGTTGTGAATGTTTCCATTCCATTCAAAATAAGTTATGAATGTTTCTTTTGCATTCTAAGCATGCTATGAATGTTTATATTCCAAAAAAATTGTCAATGTTTCCTTTTGACTATAAACAAGTTGGGAATGTTTCTACTCCACTCTCAACAAGTTATTCATGTTTCTATTTTAACTAGTTGTGAATGCTTATATTATAAACTAGTTGTGAATGATTCCAAAAAAGCTATGAACATTTTTTTCCTGAAAAATTTGTGAATGTTTCCATTCCATTCTAAACTAAATGTGCCTTTTCCTAAGAATTTTTGAATGTTTCAATTCCAAACTAGTTGTTATTGTTTCCATTCCACTTCAAACTAGTTGTAAATGTTTCCATTCCATTCCAAACAAGTTGTGAAGGTTTTATTCTAAACAAGTTGTGAATGTTTTTATTCCACACTATTTGTGAATTTTTCTTTTCTAAACTAACAGTGAATGTTTCCAAACAAGTGGTGAATATTTCTATTCCAAACAATTTGTGAATGTTTCCATTCGATTCTAAACAAGTTGTGAATGTTTCTATTTGAAACTAGTTTTGAATGTTTCCATTCCATTCTTAACAAGTTCTAAATGTTTATATTCCAAACAAGTTGTTCATGTTTCCATTCCTTTCTAAACAAGTTGTTACTGTTTTCATTTCATTCTAAACTAGTTGTGATTTTTTTTATTCAAAACTAGTAATGAATGTTTCTATTCCATTCTAAGCAAGTTGTGATTGTTTCTTTTTCGAATAAGTTGTGAATGTTTCTATTCCAAACAGCTATGAATGTTTTAATTTCATTTTAAACAAGTTGTAAATGTTTTTATTCCAAACAAGTGGTGACTGTTTCTATTCCAAACTCATTGTGGGAGTTTTTATTGCAAACTAGGTGCGAATGTTTCCATTCCGTTCTAAACAAGTTGTGAATATTTTGTAGTCCAAACAAGTTGTGAATGTTTTGTAGTCCAAACAAGCTGTGGATGTTTCTATTCCAAACAACTTTTAAATACCTCCATTCAATTCTAAATAACTTGTGAATGTTTCTGTTCAAAAATAGTTGTGAATGTTTACATTCCATTGTGGTTGTTGTGAATGTCTCTTTTCTAAACTAGTCATGATTGTCTCTATTCCATTTTGAACTAGTTGTGAATTTTTCTATTCAAAACTTGTTGATACTATTTTTATTTAAAACTAGTTGTTATTGCTTCCATTCCATTCTAAAAAACTTGTGAATGTTTCTATTCCAAACAAGTTGTGAATGTTTCTTTTCTAAACAAGTTGTGAATGCTTCTATTCAAAACTAGTTGTGCACATTTGCATTCCATTCTAAATAAGTTGTGAATGTTTCTATTCCATTTTAGTAATGTTGTGAATGTTTCTATTTAAAACATGTTGTGTATGTTTCCATTCCATTTCAATCAAGTGGTGAATGTTTCAATTCCAGACAAGTTATGAATGTTTTCATTCTGTTCTAAACAAGTTGTGAATGTTTCCATTGCATTCTAAGCAAGTTGTGAAAGTTTCTATTTTGAAAAAGTTGTCAATTTTGTAATTCCAAATAGGTTACAAATGTTTTAATTCCAAACTAGTTGTGTATGTTTCTATTCCAAACATGTTGTTAATGTTTCAATTCCAAATTAGTTGTGAATTTTTCCACCCCATTCTAAACTAATTGTGAATGCTTCTATTCGAAATAAGTTGTGAGTGTTTCCATTCCAAAAAAGTTGTGAATGTTTCCATTCCATTCTAAACAAGTTGTTATTATTTCCATTCCAAATAAGTTATGAATGTTTCAATTCCATTCCAAATAAGTTGTGAGTATTTTTATTCCAAACTAGTTATGAATGTTTCCATTCCACTCTAAACAAGTTCTGAAAGTTTCTACTCCAAACTAGTTGTGAATGTTTCCATGTCTTTCCAAACTAGTTGTGAATGTTTCCATGTAATTCCAAACAAGTTGTCAATGTTTCTCTTCCATTCTAAACAAGTTTTGGAATGTTTCTATTCCAAACTAGTTGTGATTATTTCCATTCCGTTCTAAACATGTTGTGAACGTTTCTATTCTAAACTAGTTGTGATTGTTTCCATTTCAAACAAGTTATCAATGTTTCTATTCATTCGAGACAAGTTGTGGTGTTTCTTTGGCTCCTTAAACTTGCTATGAATGTTCTATTCCAAACTAGTGGTGAATGTCACCATTCCATCATAAACAGGTTGGGTGTATTTCCATTTCACTCTAAACAAGTAATGCATGTTTCTATTCTAAATTAGTTGTGAATATTTCTATTCTAAACAAATTGTAAATGTTTTTATTCTAAAAAATTTGTGAATGTTTCCAATCCAATCAAAACAAAATGTGAATATTTCTTTTCCAAACAAGTTATGAATGTTTCTATTCTAAAATAGTTGTGACTGTTTCCATTCTATTCCAAACCATTTGTCAATTTTTCTATTCTAAATTAACTGTGAACGTTTCTATTCCAACAAAATTGTGAATGTTTCCCTTCCATTCTAACTAGTTGTTAATGTTTCCATTCCAAACAGGTTGCAAATGTTTTTATTCCAAACTAGTTGTGAATGTTTCCATTCCATTCTAAAGTAGATATGAATGTTTCTATTCCAAATTGGTTATCAACAATTCCATTCCATTCTAAACAGGTTGAAAATGTTTCCATTACATTCTAAATAAGTTGTGAATATTTCAATTCCAAACAAGTGTTGAATATTTCTATTCTAGACTAGTTGTGTGTGTCTCCAATATACTCTAAACAAGTTATGACTATTTCTATTCCATACATGTTGTGAATGTTTCTATTCCATTCTAAACATGTTGCAAATGTTTCAATTCGAAACTAGCTGTGAATGATTCCATTCCATTCTAAACAAGTTACGAATGCTTCTATTCTAAACAAATTGTGAATGTTTCCATTCCAAATGATTTGTGAATGTTTATATTCCAAGCTAGTTGTGAATGTTTATATTCCAAGCTAGTTGTGAATGTTTATATTCTAAATTGGATCCAAATGTTTCCTTTCCATTCTAAACAAGAAGTGAATGTTTATATTTGAAACTAGTTATGAATGTTTCGATTCTATTCTAAATAGGTTGTAAACATTTCTTTTCCAAAAAAAGTTGTCAATGTTTCCATTCCAAGCTAGTTGTCTAAGTTTCCATTCCATTCTAAACATAATGTGAATGTTTTTATTCCAAAACAAGTTATGAATGTGATAGCCAAAAGGCTATCGCCTCCCCCAGTATGAATTTCCCCGAAGGATTGTCCGGGGAGCCTGACGTAGCTCGGAAAGAAGCATTGCCACAGACCTCGGCAGAAGCGAAATCGAGCATGACGAAGTAAGCACTTCGGCTGAAACGCCAAGTTATTTAAATGTCTCGCTGACTCTTTCGGGAAACCAAACATATCGCCTTCGGGAGAAAAGAACCAGCTACTGGAAGCAGGAGAGATTCTCCCTGAAGGCGGAACTCCCGAGCTAGAGAACTCCCCGAGCCACCAACGTGATTCCCGAAGAAAGGCGTCCGTACTAAAAGATGACCTCGCACAAAGGACCTCGGGAGTACGGCATGAGCATTTAATGAGCATTTAAGGAGCCTCTGACAGGTCGCCCATACGCTGCCTGAAATGGCGGCCTGACGCGCCGAAGCCGTCCGGGTCTTGTCACGACTTGACTCGGTTCAAGGCTCAAGGAGCCTGCCACTGGCTACTTGTCCCCTACGTCCGAAGGTACAGAAAAGATCTGACCGAACACGTGTCATGATCTAAACGGGCCAGGCTTCCCTATAAATACACAGGAACACGTCCTGGCAAGGGATTGGACTCCTCTCTCCTGAAAACACACAAACAGGCAAGACCGCAAAACTTCCTAAGTGTCCCCTTTTACCTTCTCAGGAGACTGACTTAGGCGTCGGAGGCCCCTCCCCGGAAAATCATCCCGGGGACCTCCTAACCCTTTTTTCGGAGTCTTTCAGGTACTTTCCCACCTGGGGAACCTCTCCGTCAGACGTTCTCCCTCCTCGGAAGCTCCCTCGGAATTCACCTTGTCGCAAGACGAAGATGCTGAAGGGCATCATTTGGCGCCATCTGTGGGAACCCACCCTCAGGTTGCCATCATTGAAACTCGGCGTTCTAAGGACAAGGGACTTCCGAGGTCCCCGTCCGCGCCTGAAGTCCAACCGGCTACTGAGCAAACTCTTCCAGGGACTTCCTTGCCTGAGGAAGAACGTCCTCTGGTCATCACCATTAGTTTTCTGCGTGACTTCCAACGTTCTGTTGTGGCCGAAATGGCACAGCAGATAGACAGAAGGTGGCCACAACAAACTTAGGCCCAGAGGCCTCCTTCGCCAGCACGCCCTCGAGAGAGAAGTTCTAAATCAGCTCATCGTACTTCGGGAAGTGGAGACCCACGAGAGGAATCTTCACCAGAAAACACACCCCTCAGGGCACGGCTTGCGGGACAGACGGAGTCCAAGCGACCCAAAACCCCGCGCCGAAGGAGCTCGTCACCTGAGGTGAGGTCCCCATCCCCTCAGCGCCGAACTCACTCCCCGAAGAGATGCCGACGATCCCCTTTCCCAGAAGAAGAGCCCAGCGCCACACTCCTTATGGAGAAAATATTGGCGAGGTTGGAAAGGGTGGAAAAATAGGTAGCCCGCAGACCTGTCTGGGCCAGACTATCTGAAACTTTCTGTGGCGATGAGTCACCGTTCACCCAAACAATAGTCGAGGCAGCCATGCCCAGTGATTTCCGGGTAACACGGCTAGAAACGTACGATGGCCGAACAGATCCACAGGCCCATCTGACGAAGTACAAACGGAGCATGGTGTTGCACGGGGCTGACGATGCCACTCTATGCAAATGTTTCGAGGTCACCCTTGCCGGCCCTGCTACAGCATGGTATAACTCTCTGGCCCCAGGAACCATCAGAGAGTTCCAGGAGCTGTCCACTGCCTTCACCCAGCAGTTTATTGGAAGTCGTCCTACGGCGAAAATGCCGGTGCAGATGTTCGACATAGCACAGAGGAACGGAGAAACCATCCGTGACTATGTCGAAAGATTTAACCGAGAGGCCCTAAGTGTTCCAGACTTTCGGCCAGAAATACGCATCCTCGCCATGATACGGGGCCTTCGGAGGGACTCGCAGCTATTTTACGAGTTTTCCAAAGACCCCCCAGACACGCTCGGTGAATTTTTCCGAAGAGCCGAGCAGCATATGACAGCCGAAGAGCTAAGAATGGAGGGGCCAAAGAACGATCATTCCCGTCCCGAAGGATCAAGCCAGCAAGCCAAGTATCCGACAGAGCAAACAGGACGACCTCGGAGGTTCAGGGGAAGGAAGCCTCCTCCGAACTTTACACCCCTGAACACCACAAGGACCAACATCCTCATGACAATGGAGAAACAGGGGTCCCAGATTCAGCGACCGAAGGCGATGACCGCTGACAACAAAAAGAATATGAAGAAGTTCTGTCAGTTTCATCGCGACCACGGTCATGACACCGAAGACTGCTTCCAGTTGAAGAAGTACATCGAGTCGCTGATTAAGCAAGGCCGACTGCGGCGCTACCTGCGAATGCCTTCGCCGAAGGCAAGAAGAGAGGAGGAAGGAAAGGCTGATGAAGATGAGTATGACTCCGACAGAAGGAGGAACCGAAGTCCAAAAAGGTGCCTCCCACCTTCGGCCTGGGTAATACAAACCATCACCACTGGACTGCCATCCTCGGGGAGAAAGAGGAAAGCTAGGGAAATAGCAACAATGGAGTACCAAAGCCCATCGAAAAAACTCACCCGAAGAGATGGTTCCTCCGTCATTTTCCCTCATGATAACCCATTGTTGGTCATGGCAAGAATAGGGAATTGGGACGTCAAAAGGGTATTGCTTGACGATGGATCAAACGCCGACGTCCTATTCTCGCATCTGCTCCCAAGCTTGGGAATATCCAGCATCGACCTCAAGCCTGTTACTTCACCAACCTTTGGAATAGGACCCTCAGAGCTGCCCGTCCTCGGCTGGATCGACCTTCCCCTGATGATGAGAGGGAGTTCGATCAACGGAAAAGGAGAAATTTTTGCCTCCACAATGACGAGGTTCATTGTCATGGATGTCCCTTCGTCGTACAACGCCATCCTTGGAAGGCAAACACAAGGGAATTTGCACATTCGCCCAGATGTGAAGTACTTAACAATCACCTTCGCCACCAAGGACGGAGACGCCGAAATTTTCATCGACCAAGCCGAGGTCAGAAAGGTGTTTGTCAAAGCCCGAAAGGCCCCAGCAGCCAACTTCGCACAAACCTTAGCAGGAGGGACACTACCGACCGAAGAACCAAAAACGGGCGGGGCGGAAAAGTTTGCAGAAGTAGAAACGGAAGAAGTAGAACTTGTCCCCGGCCAAAATACCCGAATAGGGAAAAACTTGGCCGAAGGTGACAAGAAAAACCTTGTATCCTTTCTACTGATGAATAAAGGACTGTTCGCCTACTCGCCAAAGGATATGCCAGGGGTAGACCCTCGCATAATACAACATAGCCTTAAAGTAAGTCCGGAAGCAAAACCTGTCCGGCAAAAGAAGCGAGGCATCTCGGTCCACAAAAGTAAATTCGTCAAAACCGAAGTACAGCGCTTGATGGACGCAAATGTAATTAGGGAGGTCAAGTACCCCGAATGGCTAAGCAATGTGGTTATTGCTACAAAAGAAGGGAGTAGTAAGCTCCGGATGTGCATCGACTTCAGAAACTTGAATGATGCCTACCCGAAAGATTCCTATCCTCTCCCACCGATAGACCAGTTGGTCAACTCAACTGCCAAATATGGGCTCCTAAGCTTCCTCGACGCCTTCAGTGGGTATCATCAAATAAGGATGGATCCTGAAGATGAAGAAAAAACTGCGTTCATTACCGAAGGTGGAACATATTGTTACACTAGGATGCCCTTCGGGCTCAAAAATGCAGGAGCCACCTACCAAAGGCTGATGAGCAAAGTCTTTCATGACCAAATAGGGAGGAACATGGAAGTCTACGTTGATGACATGATAGTCAAAAGTAAGATGCCTAAAGACCATGTCACAGACCTAGAGGAAACCTTCCAGCAACTCAGAATATTCGGAATTCGACTTAACCCCGAAAAATGCATCTTCGGCGTGACCTCGGGAAAATTTCTGGGCTACATGGTATCAAAAAAGGGCATTGATGCTAACCCAGAAAAAATTAAGGCTCTGCTCGAATTCCGAACTCCTGTCACAGTGAAAGACGTGCAGAGACTCACCGGAAGGATAACCTCTCTTAGCAGGTTCATCTCCAGGTACGGAGATCGGTGTCGGGCATTCTTCAAAGTCCTTACTAAGGCAGCAAAAAGAGAAAACGACCTCAGGGATGGTGACCATCCTTGGAATGAGGATTTCCAAAAAGCCTGGGAAGAACTTAAAATCTATTTGTCTCGACTGCCTACTCTGCGACAACCTCGCGAAGGAGAGCCCCTCATCCTGTACCTCGCTGTTTCAGAAAAAGCAGTGAGCTCGGTCCTTGTGAAAGAGGAAGGGCCGAGACAATGGCCAGTTTATTACGTAAGCAAATCCCTGCACGGCGCCGAGGTCAGGTACCCATTACTCCAAAAAGCCATATATGCCTTGGTGCTGGCAGGAAGAAGATTGCGGCCATACTTTCAGGCTCACCCCATCATCGTCCGAAGTAGTCCCATCATCGCCTAGTCTGCCTCTACGGGATGTTATGAAAAAAGTTGATCATTCGGGAAGGCTTTCCAAATGGTGTATAGAGCTTGGCGAACACGACATTGTTTATGAACCTCGGAAAGCCATAAAAGCTCAAGCACTGGCTGACTTCATCACCGAAGTACCTACCACCGAAGATAGCCACCCGGATCCTGGCGAAGGTGAGCCAGAATGGACGCTGCATGTGGATGGAGCCTCAGGTTCCGAACACCAAGGAGCCGGAGTAATCATCAGAGGACCCGAAGGTCTAGAGGTGATAAAGGCCATCAAGTTCAACTTCAGTGCCACCAATAATGTGGCTGAGTATGAAGCTCTGATGGCAGGGTTGCAGCTGGCCAGAAAAATTGGAATAAGAAACTTGAAGGCTCACAGTGACTCCCAGCTGGTAGTTCGGCAAACGGCAGGGGACTACGGCGCGAAAGACCCAATTTTGGCAAAATACCACGAACTGGTGACGAAGTTCATTTGAGAGTTCGACACCATACGCATCGAAAATGTACCTCATCTGGAAAACGCTGTTAGGCACCTCCTTTGTGCTTGGCTTAGGCCAAGGAGAACCAAGAAAAAGTGAGAGGGAACAGAAAAGGAAGAAAGGGGAGTCATGGAGACTGGCACAGTGACCTATGTGCAAAACTAGAAACTTTCAGGACTTGATTGCACATGGGAAATGTACATTGGGAAAGCTGACAGAAAACTGAGAAAGGGGACCAAACTGTGCACTAATTTAAGTGGTACAAGTGAAACCACAAGTTTAAAGATGGCAATGTTGGCCATGCAAAATTCTATAATGGCTAGTGCAAGACTAGACCATTTGTGGGAGACAACAATGATTACTAGTCAAATCCTTGTCTACCACTAGTGTACTATTCATTAGTTACTAGTTAAACTAACTAGTCCTTATGTTGGTTACATGGCCGGTTATGCATGGGTGCTTATGACATATGGGTTCTTGTGTTCTTTATTTGCTTGGCAATTTGAGCCATGGGTGGACTTAAGTGAACATGTGAATACAAAATTGAGTGGCGGCCTTGTGCACAAGTGAACTTAAGGGCTTTAATGCGCCATGCAAAGAAATGGAAGTAAAGTTAGCATTTTGGCTAACTAAAAGCATTTGTGTTCGGCCGAAACAAGTTAAGTCATTGTTCATTTCGGGCTTCACTTGTCTTTGCGAAACCGAGAGCACCTTTGAGAGTTCCTTCACAATCTTGCTTCTAAATCCAAAGTTCTTGAGCTTTTGGGCGGATTCAAGCTTGGAGAAGTGGATTTGGCTTGTGCTTGCTTGGAATCAAGCTTTGTTCATGAAGAATTGGTGAAGGGCCGAGCAAATTGAGCTAGGGTTCTTGAGGTAACCTTGGTATTTCCTTGAATCCATGGTATTTCCTTCCATGAACAAGGATTTTGAATGCTCATTTGTTGTTAAGCTTGGAGGATTAAGCATTGAAATGCTTGGTGGAAAACCTAGCTATGGCCGAATGTGGGGAATATATGTTCTTGGTGTTCTTCTTGGAATTCATGGAAATTAATCCATGTGTGATGCTTGTTGATGATCATTTAACCTTGTGATAGGTTGTGTGGACGAAGAACACCAAGATTGTGCAAGTTGGTACTTTGGCCGAAAGTGAGTTTGGAGGTAACTCATGTCCAATTGTTGTTTACATGGCATTGACGCCATGAACCATGCCTAATGATGCATTGGTAATTATGTGTTGGGTTGGATTGAATGAAGAACATGTGTATGTGAAATGGGTACTATGGCCGAAAGGGTAGAATTGGTGTTTACTTGTAATGTTGCCTATTTTGCATGGTAATTGTGCCATGAATGAGTTCACTAGTTGTTGGATACTCATTTAGTGAATTGGTATGTTGAGTAGTACAACTATGTGAAAATATGTGCTTTGGCCGAAAGCATGAATTAGAGTGAAAAGGTACATTCTGATAGCCAAAGGCTATTGCCTCCTCGGTAGTAACTCCCTGCCAGAATATTGGCCGAGGAGTCTGACCTCACCCAAGAGAGGATCTTTTCACTGACCTCGGAAGGTGCGAAGTCAAACACTATGAGCTCGAGACTTTGGTTAGCTCGTCAGGAATTCCGAGGACAACACCGTCTCAATCGAGGGGCCAAACTGACCGTCTTCGGGTAAGAGAGCCATCTCCCTGAAGCAAGGGAGAATCTCCCCGAAGGAAGAGGCCCCAAAGAGGTCTTCCTCGAACAAGAAACACCTGAACAAGGGAATCCCCGAACTATGGGTGTGAGTCCCGAAGAAGGTGTTCATCAAGGGAACTCCCAGAACTATGGGATAGATCCCGAAGGAGGTGCTCGCACCGAAGGACGGATAGAATCCGAAGAGGGTGCCCGCACCGAAGGGAGACCTCGCCCAGGGGACCTCGGGAGTACGGTATGAGCATTTAAGGAGCCTCTGACATGTCACCCACAAGCCCTACACGTCACATCTGAACGGCGAAATGACACGCCGCAGCCGCCCCAGTCCTGACACAACCCGTCCGGGTCCAGGGCTAAAAGAGGCTGCAAACGGCTGCCTGTCCCCTAGGTCCAAAGAGACAGATCAAATCCGACCGAACACGTGTCATGATCTGAACAGACCAGCTACTCCTATAAATACTAGGAAATGGGACTGGGCAAAGGAAGGGCATTTTCCTCTCTCTGAGAAAACACAGAACAGGCAAGACACTTGATCCCTTAGTGTTCTTCCTCCACTCTCACTCAGAAAACTGACTTGGGCGTCGGAGGGTCCTCCCCGGAAAAGCAAACCGGGGACCTCCTAACCTTTTCTTTGAGCTTTTCAGGCGCACTCAGCTGGGAAACCTGAGCTCCAGGCGCTTGCCTCCACAGGAAGTCTCTCCACCTGTCAACATGACAGCAAACGAAGATGCCTTGGGGCATCATTTGGCGCCGTCTGTGGGAAACTACTCCCAGGTAGCTGTTGTCGAAACTCGGCGTTCGAAGGACAGAGGACTTCCAAAGTCCCCGTCCGCGCCTGAGACCCAACCAGCTACCGAACAAAGTCCCCCAGAGACTTCCTTGCCTGAAGTGGAACGCCCTCTTGTCATCACCATGGGTTTTTTCAGAGACTTTCAGAGGTCTGTTGTGGCTGAAATGACACAACAAATAGACCGAAGATGGCCGCAACCGGCCCAGGCGCAAAAACCCACTTCGCCAGCACGACCTCGGGAGAAAAGCCCAAGGGCAACCCATCATAGCTCGGGAAGTGGGGAACCACGAGAAGAATCCTCGACAGATAACTTGCCCCTCGGAGCACGGCTGGCGGAAAGAGCGAGGTCTGAACGACCCGAAGTCCCGTCCAGAAGAAGTTTATCACCAGAGGCAAGGTCCCCCTCACCTCGGTACCGAAGTCGCTCCCCGAAGAGACGGCAACAGTCCTTTTACCCAAGAACCTCCAAGCACCAGGAAGAGGAGCCCAGTGCTACGCTCCTCCTGGAGAAAGTCTTGGCAAGACTGGAGAGAGTGGAACAGCAGGTGGCACGCAAGCCTGTTTGGGCCAGGCTAACTGAAACCGTCTCTGGAGATGAAACTCCTTTCGCCCGAACAGTGGTCGAGGCGGCCATGCCAAGTGACTTCAGGCTACCTCGGCTAGAGACCTATGAGGGTCGGACTGATCCCCAGGCCCACCTAACAAAGTACAAACGCAGCATGGTGCTACATGGGGCTGATGATGCTACACTCTGCAAGTGCTTTGAAGTCACCCTCGCAGGACCAGCAACTGCCTGGTACAATTCCCTGCCTCCCGGAAACATCAGGGGGTTCCAGGAGCTGTCCACAGCGTTCACCCAACAGTTCATTGGGAGCAAGCCGACGGCGAAGATGCCCGTCCAGATGTTTGACATAGCACAAAGAAACGGGGAGACCATCCGTGACTATGTCGAGAGGTTCAACAGAGAGGCCCTCAGTGTTCCGGACTTTCGTCCCGAAATCCGCATCCTCGCCATGACGAGGGGCCTCCGGAGGGATTCGCACTTGTTTTATGAATTCTCCAAAGATCCCCCGGACACGCTGGGAGAATTCTACCGAAGGGCTGAACAACATATGACAGCCGAAGAGCTGAGAATGACTGGACCGAAGGCTGACCATATTCACGCTCGTGGCGAAGGGTCCAGCCAGCAAGCCCGGTGTCCAACGGAACAGTTAGGCCGACCTCGGAGAATGCGAGTAGGAGGAAGGAAGCCCCAAAACTTTACACCTCTGAGCACCACGAGGGCTAACGTCCTCATGGCATTGGAAAAACAGGGGGCTCAAATCCAACGACCGAGGGGCATGACTGCTGACAACAGAAGGAACATGAAGAAGTTCTGTCAGTTCCACCGTGATCACGGTCATGACACCGAAGACTGCTTTCAGTTGAAAAAGTACATTGAATCACTGATAAAGCAGGGCCAGCTTCGGCGTTATTTGAGAATGCCTTCCCCGAAAGGGAAAAAAGAGGAAGAAGGAAAGCCCGATGACGAGGATTACGATTCAGACAGGCGAAGGAACCGAAGTCCGAGAAGGCGTCCTCCACCTTCGGCAGGAGTAATACAGACGATCACAACCGGGCTTCCATCCTCGGAAAGGAAAAGAAGGGCCAGAGAGATAGCGGTGATGGAATATCAGAGCCCAACAAAAAAGTTGGCCCGCCAGGATGGCTCCACTATCGTATTTCCCCATGACGATCCATTGCTGATAATGGCGAGGATAGGAAACTGGGACGTCAAGAGGGTACTGCTGGACGATGGGTCAAACGCAGACGTCTTGTTCTCACATTTGCTGCCAAGCTTGGGCCTATCCAAGAGTGACCTCAAGACTGTTACTTCACCCACGTTCGGCGTAGGACCATCTGAGCTACCTGTCCTCGGGTGGATCGACCTCCCCTTGATGATGAAAGGAACTTCGGAGAAAGGAACTGCTGAGTTGTTCGCCTCTACCATGGCAAGGTTCATAGTCATGGACGTTCCTTCGTCATACAACGCCATCCTCGGCAGACAGACACAGGGAAATTTGCACATTCGCCCTGATGTAAAGTACCTGACCGTCACCTTCGCCACCAAAGAAGGAGACGCAAAGATCTTCATTGATCAAGGCGAGGTGAGAAAGGTGTTCGTCAGAGCACGAAAAGCTCCAGCAAGCAACTTAGCACATGCTGTAGAAGCAAAAGAGCTGGAAAGGGGCGAGGCAGAAGATCCCACAAAAGCGGAAACAGAAAAAGTTGAGCTTGTCCCAGGCCATAGCACCCGAATAGGGAAAAGCATGGCCGAAGGAGACAAGGAAAAACTTGTATCTTTTCTGCTTACAAATAAAGATCTGTTCGCCTACTCGCCGAAGGACATGCCAGGGGTAAACCCTCGCGTAATCCAGCATAGCCTCAAAGCGAGTCCGGAAGTAAAACCTGTCCGGCAAAAGAAACGGAGCATTTCAGCTCACAAAAGTGACTTCGTCAAGACCGAAGTCCAGCGTCTGATAGACGCTAGCGTTATCCGGGAGGTAAACTACCCCGAATGGCTAAGCAACGTGGTAGTTGCCACAAAGGAAGGAAGTAGTAAGCTCCGGATGTGCATCGACTTCAGAAATTTGAACGATGCTTGCCCGAAAGATTCATATCCTCTTCCGCCAATAGACCAATTGGTAGACTCAACTGCTGAGTATGGGCTCCTAAGTTTCTTGGACGCTTTCAGCGGTTACCATCAGATAAGGATGGACCCCGAAGATGAAGAGAAGACTGCCTTCATCACCGAGGGAGGAACATATTGCTATATTAGGATGCCCTTCGAGCTCAAGAATGCAGGAGCCACCTACCAGAGGCTGATGAACAAGGTCTTCAAAGACCAAATGGGGAGGAACATGGAGGTGTATGTCGATGATATGATAGTCAAGAGCAAACTGCCTGGCTACCACGTTGCAGATTTAGAGGAAACCTTCCAAAAATATGATAGTCAAGAGCAAACTGCTTGGCTACCACGTTGCAGATTTAGAGGAAACCTTCCAAAACCTCAGAACCTTCGGGATCCGCCTTAATCCTGAGAAGTGCATCTTCGGGGTGACCTCGGGAAAGTTCCTTGGGTACATGGTATCCGAAAGAGGCATCGATGCTAACCCCGAGAAGATTAAGGCTCTGCTTGAATTCCGAACTCCTGCCACAGTCAAAGACGTGCAGAGACTCACCGGAAGAATAACCTCTCTGAGCAGGTTTATTTCCAGGTACGGAGATAGGTGTCGACCCTTCTTCAAAGTCCTCACAAAGGCAGCAAAGATGGAAGGCGACCTCGGAAGGAATGGTCATCCTTGGGATGAAGATTGCCAAAAAGCCTGGGAAGAACTCAAAGTCTACTTGGCCAGCCTGCCGACTCTGCGGCAACCTCGGGAGGGAAAGCCCCTGGCACTATACCTCGCCGTCACGGAAAAAGCTGTGAGTTCGGTTCTTGTGAAAGAAGAAGGACCGAAACAGTGGCCGGTTTACTATGTCAGCAAGTCCTTGCATGGCGCCGAAGTCAGGTACCCTTTGCTTCAAAAAGCTATATATGCCTTAGTGCTTGCAGGTAGAAGGCTGCGGCCATACTTTCAGGCTCACCCCATCATTGTCCGAAGTAGTCTGCCACTACGGGA